>PVJO010007851.1:0-79055 GCA_004026905.1 Hystrix cristata | reverse complement strand
TTCTTTCTTTCTTTCTTTCTTTCTTTCTTTCTTTCTTTCTTTCTTTCTTTCTTTCTTTCTTTCTTTCTTTCTTTCTTTCTTTCTTTCTTTCTTTCTTTTTTAATACTGATGCCCACAGCTGAACACACAGAGTTGGGGTTTCTTGGCCAGATGGACAGGTGAGAACAGAACTCTTGTCTTTTGAACTTCGTGTTTCTATTAATAACATCCATATTGTAAGTGGAGCCTTCTGGCCAGCAGATCATGGTATTAGATGAGGTCGAACCTACACTCAGGCCAAACTCCATGTCTCTTATATACTTATTTTAAATTTCATGCAAGCTGCTACCACATAGTGTGTCCCCCAACCTGTGCTTTTGAAATGATTCTGGGACCCTATTGCAAGACTTTGCAAACATCTCCATAAATGTTCCTTTGTTAGTATGAGCCTTCACTCCTCTGTCTTGTCATCTCTTGTACCCTAAATCACTCACTTCCTCTTGGCTTCATACCCACTGTCTACATTTTCATCCAAATCACTGATAAAAAGTGCTGGATAGGATAAAGTCAACCACGGTGGCCTGGACTTACCAATAGTCGTTGACTCTTGCCTGCTAGACAGTGACTTGGTAATTACTTATTGTATTATATAATGAGTCACTTTTCTGGACAAGATTTTTGGTCTTATAGAAAGACTTCATTTTTCCAAATATACAAGGATATTTACAGGTAAATTGTTAAAAGCTTTTTGGAATGCAGCACTCATCCTACCTACATCTTTTTGCAGTTGATTTTAATGATGATCATGGTTTCAGATTACTTATTTATATTGCCCAAGCCTTCTATGCTTAACATCTATATCTCTAAATGCCTTCTGAACATGTGAATTTGGATACCCTTCAGTCGTATTCAATGTGGCATGTCCTAAACTGAACACACACTCCTTTTCACTTCGACCCACCCCTGGTGTGAATGTGCACCCCACTCCCAGGTCCTGTGTAGACAATGGAAAGCATCTGATATCTGCATAGACCTGCACCTTCTCTCCTGAAGCCCTGGCCTGGGCTCTCTTTCTGTCGCCTAAGCTGCTCTGTGATCTTTGCCTAGGTGAAGTCAATAATTTCCTTCATCTCCCGACTGTCACTTTGCTTCCCCTCAAACCATCCTCACACAGCAGGCAGAGCAGTATTTCTTAAATACAAGTTTAATCTGACCACTCCCTTGCTTACAACCCTTCAGTGGCTACTCAGTGTTTTCTGGATAATGAACCTGCTCCTTGGATAAGAATTTTTGGAGAATCTTTATGACTTGGCTGCAGCATGTTGGTGTAGCCTTGTATTTATTCATTCTTTCCCTTGTCTTCTGTTCTCCATCCACACAGACTTAATGGAGCTGATCCACAGCCCTTTTCTCAGGGCCTTTACACATGCCATTTTCTTGTTCTGTTTGGTCACTACCTATTTGTCCTCTAGGACTCAGCTCACACTTCGCCTTCTCCAGGAAGGCTTTTCTGACCTTCTGAGACTGGAGTAGAGCCTCCTTCTTTGTAACTCTGGGCCATTTATGCTCAACAAGGATAGAAACAATGACAGAAAGATCCAGTTGCCCCTTGGGCCAGATAGTTGGATTACAATAGTACTTTCAAAGCTGACAGCGTTATAAGATGATTTTTTTGTGTGTTTTTTTGTTTTTTTTGAGGCAGGGTCTCACTATGCAGCCCCAGCTGGCCTCAAACTCATGGCGATCCTCCTGCCTCAGTCTCCTGTGTGCTAGGATTACAGATGTGCACCACCATGCCCAGTTAAGATTTTTTTCTTAAATTTTATTGTTACATTTTAGATATACTTAACATTCATCATAGGGAATTTGTACCTGTACATGATATATCTTGCTGCTTTTTTTTCCCATTCCCCTCCCCTCCCTGCAACTCCTCTTCCTCTCCTTATTAACAAAAACTTTGTTTCCATTTTTTCCTTCTATTCTTTTTTTCTTGTCCCTCCCTTCAATTCCCCCTCCTTTCTCCCGTGTTCCTCTTCTCATTTGAACATTTTCTTCCCATTTCCCAGGATCTATTGTACATTTTGATCCTTATTTATACTTTCCAGTTTCTCACACCAGAGAAACAATATAGTACTTAAACATGTGTGTCCAATTTACTTCACTTAAGTGTATGGTCTCAAGGTGCATCCATTTACCTAGAAATGTCTCCAGCTTATCATTCTTTATGTAGAGTAGTACTCTGTTGTACAAAAAAATCCACATCTTTATGCATTCATCAGTTGATGGGCATTTGGGCTGTTTCCAAGACTTAAGTATTACAAACTGTGCTGCTATAAACATGGATGTGCATATATTGCTGTGGTGGGGTGCTTTTAATTCTTTCAGGATGATATCAAGAAGGGGATTAGCTGGGTCAAATGAGCTAAACTAATTTGGGTTTTTTGAGGAATCTCCACACTGATTGCCACAGTGGTTGCACCAGTCTACATTCCCACAAACAGTGGAGAAGGGTTCTTTTTCGCCCACTGTCCCTATAGCATTTGTTATTGGTTGATTTCTTGATAATAGCCATTCCTTTTGGAGTGAGATAGAATCTCAGTGTTGTTTTAATTTGCATCTCTTGAATGACCAGTGATGTTGAACATTTTTCATATATTTATTTGCCAGTTTTACTTTTTCATCTGAGAAGTGTCTGTCCATTTCACCTGCACAGTTTTGGATTGGGTCTTTAAATCTGGGGGCGTCTGGTTTTTTTTTTTTTTTTTTTTTTTTTTTTTTTTTTTTTTTTTTTTTTTTTTTTTTTTTTTTTTTTTTTTTTTTTTTTTTTTTTTTTTTTTTTTTTTTTTTTTTTTTTTTTTTTTTTTTTTTAGTTCTTTATATGTTCTAGATATTAGTCCTTTGTCTGAGGAACAACTGGTAAAATTTTTTTTTTCCTACTCTGTGTGTTGTCTCTTCACTCTGTTGGTAGTTTCTTTTGCTGTGCAAAAGCATTTTAATAATATGAAATCCCAGTTGTTGGTTCTTTGTGATAATCAGTGTTTTGTTCACAAAGTCTTTGCCTACACCTACATCTTCAGGAATTCTACCTATTTTATCTTCCAGCAGATTTAGTGTTTCTGTTTTAATATTTAGATCTTTGATTCATTTTGATTTTAGTTTAGTGGATGATGAAAGATATGGGTCTAGTTTTAATTTTTGGCATGTGGAAAACCGGTTTTCCCGGCACCATTTATTGAAGAGGCTATCTTTCTTCCATTGAAGGTGTTTGGCCCCTTTGTCAAAGATAAGATGGCTGAGAGTGTTTGGAATTATTTCTGCATCTTCTAATCCATTCCATTGGTCTGTTTCTTTCCTTTCTTTCTGTTTCTTTTCTTTTTCTTTTTTTTGGCCAGTACCATAATGTTTTTGTCATAGTAGCTTTATAGTATAATTTCTAGTCAGGGATTGTGATCCCCCCTGGCCGGCCTTTGTTGACCATAATTGCTTTTGCTATTCTAGGTCTCTTCTGGTTATAAATAAATTTTAGGATTGTTTTCTCTAATTCCTTGAGGTATGCTATTGGTATTTTGATTGAGATTGCATTAAATTTGTATAACAATTTTTGAAGAATGGCCATTTTCACTATATTGGTTCTTCTTACCCCGGGAACAAGGGATGTCTTTCCATTTTCTGACACCCTCTTCAATCTTCTTTTTCAGAGGACTATAGTTTTCAATGTAGAAGTTCTTTTACTTCCTTCATTAGATTGATTCCTGGGTATTTCATTTTTTGGGGTGCTATTGTGAAAGCTGTTGTTTCTCTAATTTCTCTCTCAATGAGTTTGTTTTTTTGTGTACAGGAATGCTATGATTTTTGAGTGTTGACTTTGTGTCCAACTACATTGCTGAATTTGGTTATTAAATCTGGAAGTCTTTTGGTGGAGTTTTTGGGGTCTTCTATGTAGAATATCATGTCATCCTCAAATGATGATTTAACTTCTTCCTTTCCTATTCTTATTGGTTTCGTTTATTTCTCTTGTCTAATTCCTTTGACTAATGCTTCCAGAACTATATTGAGTAAGAATGGTGATAATGGACATCTTTGTCTTGTTCCTGATTTTAGAGTGAAAGTTTTCAGTTTTTGTGCTTTTTGTATGATGATGGCCGTTGGTTTGTCATAGATGGCTTTTATCAGGTTGAGATAAAACCATTTATTGTAATTTTCTGTAGAGTTTTTATCATGAATGGGTGTTTGACTTTGTCAAATGTTTTTTCTGCACCTATTGAGATGAGCATATGGTTTCTTGTTCTTGGCTTTGTAAATATGGTGTATTACATTTATTGATTTGCGTGTGTTGAACCATCCCTACATCCCTGGGATTACTCCTACTTGGTCATGGTGTATAATCTTCTTGATGATTTGCTACATTCTGTTTTTCAGTATCTTATTGAGGAGTTTTGCATCTATGTTCTTTAGGGAGATTGGTCTGTAGTTCCTTTGTTTGGTTGGATCCTTCTTTGTTTTGGTACCAGGGTAATGCTTGCTTCTGGGAATGAATTTGGGAGTATTGCTTCCCTTTCAATTTGATTAAAAAGTTTGAGAAGTAGTGGCATTAAGTTTTCTCTAAATTTCTTGTAGAATTCAGCAGTGAGTCAGGATCTGTGCTTTTCTTCATTGGTGGTTTTTTTTTTTAAAACATCTTCAATTTCATTGACTGATACTGTATTATTTAGAATTTTTGTGTCTTCTTGATTCAGCTTTAGTAATTCATATGTAACTAGGAATCTGTCCATTTCTTCTGTGTTTTCCATTTATTAGAATACAGGTTCTCAAAGTAGGTCTTGGTGATCTACCTGATTTCTGTAGGATCTGTCATGATTTCATCCTTTTCATTCCTAATTGCATAGATCTGAGTCTTTTCTTCCATTTTTTGATAAGGTTGGCTAAGGGTTTGTTAACTTTATTAAATATTTCCAAGAACCAATTCTTCAATTCATTGATTCCTTGTATTGTTTTCTCCATCTCAATTGTATTAGTTTCTACTCTGATGTTTATAATTTCCTCCCATTTAAAAGCTTTGGGCTTGACTTGCTCTTTTTCTTGAAGATTGAGGTTCAATAGTAGGTTGTTTGAGCTTGCTCTGTTTTTCTGATATGGGAATTCACTGCTATTAATTTCCCTTGTAGGACTGCTTTCATTGTGTCTCTAAGTTCTGATGCATTGTATTGGCATTACCATTTAATTGTAGAAACTGTCTAATTTCTTCTTTAATTTCATCTGTGACCCTTTGGTTGTTCAGGAGGGTGTTATTTAACTTCCATGTGTTTATAAAGTTTTTATGGTTTCTTTTTGCCATTTATTTCCAATTTCATTACACTATGGTCTGATAATATTAATGGGATAATTTCAATTCCTTTACATTTATTTAAGCATGTCCTATGAACTAGTGTGTGGTCTATTTTGGAAAACATCCTGTGTACAGCTGAGAAGAATGTATATTCTGATGTTGTAGGGTGGTACACTCTGTAGATAGCTACTAAGTACATTTGTTCAAAAGTTTGGTTCAGTTGTGATATTTCTCTGTTGGTTTTTTCGTCTAGTTGATCTATTTGTGACAGTGGGGTATTGAGGTCCCCCATTACAATTGTATTAATGCTTATTTGATTTTTTTTTTACATCTGCTAATATTTGTTTTAGATAGTTGGGTGTGTTGGTATTTGGTACCTATATATTTATGATTGTTATCTCTTCCTTTTGGATTGTTCCCTTTACAAGAATGTAGTGACTTCTTGTCTTTCAGTCTGGGTTTAAAATCCACTTTGTCTCTGAATAGAATAGCTACCCTTGCTTTTTTCCAGGTTCTTGTCAATGGAGTATTGTTTTCCATCCTTTGACTTTCAGTCTATGAATTTCTCTTTTGAATTACATGTGTTTCTTGTATGCAGCACACTGTTGGATCTTGGTTCTTGATCCATTCTGTCAGTCTGTTTCTTTTATTTGGTGAATTGAGACTGATTGTTATAACTGATATGTATTGTCTTATCCTTGTCATGTTATTTTCCAGTTGTTGGTTCTCTTTTTCTTCCTCTGTTTAATTACTTGCCTTGCCTGGTGGATTCATTCTGTTGGGGTTCATGGAGTTTTAGTCCTCATTATCTCTTTCTAGTATTTCCTTCAGAACATTTTGGAGTGTTGGTTTGGAGATCATGAATTTCTTTAGGTGTTCTTCTCATGGAAGTATCTTATTTCTCCATCAATTTTGAGCATTAGTTTTATAGGGTACATCAATCTGGGCTGGAGGTTGTTTTCCTTTATAGCTTAGAATACTTCACACCAACCTCTACTTGACTTGAGGGTTTTTGTTGAGAAGTCTGCTGTGAATTGGATGGGTTTTCCCTTATAGGTGATTTGTTTCTTTCTCTGACAGCTTTTAATATTCTGTTCTTGTGTCGACTTTCTGGAATCTTGAGTATTATATGCCTTGGTGTAGATTTTTTTTGATCATGGCTAAATGGAGTTCTATATGTTTCAGTTATCTGTATGTCAAATTCTTTTTCCAGTCTTGGAACATTTTCTGACATTACTCCTGTGAACAGGTTTTTAAATGTCATTTGTACTATCTCCTGCTTTTTCATTGACACCAATCAGTCTTATGTTATTCTACTTTGCTTTGTCTAGCAGCTGTTGGGTTGAATTTTTGTGGTCCCTTGCTACTTTTAAGAAATCTTTCTTTTCATGATTGCTAACTGCAATCCCGTCTTCTATATCTGATATTCTGCCCTCACATTGGTTCATTCTGTTGCACTACTTTCAATGGAATTTTTAACATCCTGGATATATGAATCTGTTTCATTCATTCTATTTCTTTCCTATGCTGAGCATTAGTGGTTTTCATCATTTTCCTAAGCCATTCTTCTTTTTTTTTTTTTTAAATCTATATCTTTTCTATTCACTAACCATGTCCTTTGTTATGGTCACCATCTCTAGTTATCTGAGATTTCTAATTTGATTTTTTCTACAGCCTCATTCATTTGCTTTGTTATTTCTGCTATTACTATTTCAGAGAGTCCAGGAAGGCAACTTTCAAATTGTTCTACCTCTTTGTACTCTGGGTTTACCTTTGGGAGTTGGAAGTCTGGGGTTGCATCTTGCTTCCCTGCCTTCTCTTTTTCTATTTTCTGTTTTTTACTTTAATTCCTGGGTTGATGCTTATGCTTATGGCAGGTAGCTTCATTGCTAGTATCAAGAACCCTTAGGAAATGAGTATTTCTTTTTTTTTTTTAATTTATTTATCAAGAACATGTATCGGCACATTGTGTACATAGCGATCACATTCATCATAGTTCATTTGTACCTGTACATGATACATCTTGTTCCCCCCCTTCTTCCCCATCCTTCCCTTCAAATCCCCCTTCCTTCCCTATTTACAGTAGCTTTATTTACATTTTCCCCCTTTCTTTTCTTTTTCCTTTCCTTCCTTTCCCCTTCCAGCCTTTCTAATTCTCCTCCCTATTGAATATTATCTTTCTTTTACTTAGTATGTATTATACTTTTTTGGAATTGACTACTTCTCAGAGATGTCTTCTAGGGATAGATGGCTTTTGGGTTTTGAAACTGTTGCAAGATCCTCCCTCTTCAATTTATTGGGGTTGAGAAGTTGCTGCCTATTTAGCCTAGCCCCTGGTTCTTTGGCACTAGCCTATAGTATTGTTTATGATCCTGAGGCAATCTCAGTCTTGGCATATAGGGGAGAACAACTGTTTAGAACAATTATGTCACCTTGGCCAAAGTAGTATTATGAGTAATAACAATAACATCAAATGCAGCCTAGAAAATGACAAACCGTGGTGACTATTAATTTGCTACCTTTAACCATATGAATTAGATTTGTGGTTATAAAACAATATCTATGATAAAAAAGAAAATTTCATACAGTAAGTATGCCCTTAATGTGATAATTTTACCCTCAGAGGTGAAAATGTAAAAGGGGTTAGAGGGAAAATAGAGAAGTAGAAGAAGAGAAAGAGATTAGAAGCAAGGCTGGAAGACAAAGGAAGATTATGCAAACTTTGGGAAACAGTGAAGAGGATAAGAGAGAAAGAGAGAAGGAAGAAATAAAAACAACAAGAGAACAAAACAACAACAACAACAAAACTGGAAAAAATGTTCATACTCACATAAAAACAAGAATAAACAAGAGAAATTTAAAAAAAAAGGAAGAAAAGAAGAAAAAGAAAAAAAAATCTACTTCAGGGCATGTTCGTGCTATCACTGATAGACAGAGTGGGTAGACAGAGCCCAGATCCATGCTGATTAATCCCAGCAAGCCGGCAGTAGATTACAGAGGGGTAGTAGATAATCCTGGCAAGCCTGTACCTTTAGGTTCACTGACATTCAGGGTTTTCAGCTGTGAGGCTGGAGCCTACGTTGTTCAGCTGGCAACACTCTGTGCCTCCTGCTGGCTTGAACTCAGCTCCTTGACCTCCTGCTGACTTGAACTCAGCTTTGCCTTACTCTGATACTGGGAGCCACTAGATGGATCCAACTCACAGATGCTCTGAGTTCTGAGTTCAGTCGGCTGCTCTCCAAAATGGCAAATGGCCAATGCCCCTCTCCTGGGGGACATCTGAACCCAAATAACTCACCAGCCACTGCAGACCGCTGTGTCAACTGCCTTATTCCACTGGTGCGTTTCTCCATGGAGGCCTCTGGGGTGGCCGGAAGTCATGGTGTGCCTGCAGATTTGGGCTGCCCCTCCCATGCAGTGAGCCAGGGCTCAGGGAGAAAGTGCAGCTTGCCACCTCCTTCTTTTGTGTTGAGGTCTCTCTCTTCACTCCCCCTGTGGGCTTTAATTCTCACTTCAGATCCTTGCTAGGTCCTGTGGACCTACTACCTTCCTTCTTCTCTTCCTCATATTGCTATATTCTAGCATCTGGACACCAAATCTCGGAGAGGCTGTGTCTCTGCTATTTCTCTGCTGTTCACCACTCTGCCATCTTCCTGGAATTCCAAGTTAGGATGATTTGAGGGATTTTATACCTTCTGTAATATTAATAGCTACATTAATGTTGGATGGAATGTTAGAAAGTATGACCCACAATTAAAAGAAATTCCTATTTTAAACTGTGCTGACAATTACTTAGAAGCCAGAACATGGTGCAAAGAAACTCTGTGTCTTTCCAGCTAAGCATTCCAAGCATACCGTGCTCTACCTGGATGGGACAGAGAGCACCTCTTTTCTTTTTTATTTTCCTCTCCTCTTTCTTGTCCTTCCCTTGGGTAGCCTTTGTCTCTTTCCTTGTTTTGCCCTCTAGACACTAAGTCTGGTTCATTTCATGTTAAAAGATAATGGGCAGGGATGTAGACTTTGGTCATTTAGATTCTGCTGTTATGAAGGAAAAGGCCCCATCAGGTCTAGTCTTAGAATGAGGCATCTATAAGATGTGTAAACCCTTTTCTTGCTTACATTTCGTTATTGTACTAGAAGATTCTCTGTCTTTGTCTTCTCCTTTCCAAAGATCTTTCACATTGTTTTTTAAATCTTTACAAAGGTCAAGGACTCCACAGGGATTAGTGAAAATTAGGAAGGGAAGGAAGCACTGTGATAATCCCACTTTTCCGTGATAAGAGACAAAGACAATGGCAACAATAACTAAAGTAAAGCCACAACATTTGCACTATTTTGTACAAAGCCCTATCAAAGGCATTCTCATATCTCTGCTTTACTTATGATCAAATTGATTCTGGGATGTGAATTGCCTAAGAATGCATAGTGAGAATACACGAGAGGTAGGACTGGTACACAAGGACCATGCTTAGTCAATGAGGCAATTTGCCATTCCTCAATAAGAAGGTGCCTTGATATCCAGCCAAGGCTATTGAGGAAACACGGTCTGAAAATGCTTTGCAGGATGTGGCACCATTACCTCTTGGTAATGTAATTGTAGCCAGAGATTCTTAAGTCATGGCGGGCTGCCTAACAGGATGATGGTGAAGATTCGAGGAATTTTCCCAGTATCCTCACATTCCCATCTTTGCAGATGGTGATGACATGGCCACACCGAGTCTTTGGCTCCTTCACTTAAGCATTCCCTGTTCCTTCCTAGACCCAGCCACCAAATTCTGGCCTGGTGACCTTAGAATGGTGCCTGGCCTGCTCCATTCTAAAGGAGACAGACAGGCACAGGATTATGGGTCATACAGGCACCAGGAGATTCCCATAAACACCTCCTGGACTGCTCATTAGCATATTAATGCCAATTCTGGAGAGACCCTACTTTCTAAAGCAAGTCAGCTATATTGCCCCTAAGACTCAATCACCTTGGAAAACGTTACCTATGAGTGCATAAGTCTTTTGGGAGATCTGCTTGACCTAAACCGTAACAGAGGCTCTTCCTGCATAGCACAGAGCCCCCTGTTCCATGACTGATGACACTGGGCAGGACCCTAGAGACAGCCTGCTCTGACCACCGGGAAGCTGAACCATGGCTGAATTAGCAGCCAGCCCAAGTCAGCCTCCCCACTAAAAGGAAAGAAAAGTTAGGTCTTATTTAATTGGAGATCTAAAGGACAGCACCTGTCACAGCCTGCCCAGAATTTATGCACGCCAGTCTTGATGAGGTTGAGGAAATGGATGGTCCACAGTGGGACCTCCTGCCTCCTGATTTACAACCCATCATTTATACGTCGTAAAGTCAATTGGCACGTGCAGAAAGGTCACACTCCACTAGAATCACTAACTCTCTGGAAGCCTGATCTTCTAGTTACTCTGTGCCCAGGTCACAGGCCCAAAGCTCCAGCGGTCAGAGGAAATGGCAAAGATCCTGACTAAAGAGCCGTGGCAAGGTCAGTGGCCCAACCTAGGAAGCCCTGGTTTCCTGGTTGACAGCACATACTCGGGAGACTTTAGACTGGGCTCTTGTTAAGAGTGTGAGACCGGAGCTGTGAGATTGAGACTATTTTCTAGCCCATAACTCTGGGGAAGATACCTGACCTTTCCTAGGCTTGGTTTTTTTTTTTTTTTTCCTTCTAAAATGGCAATGATAACAGTACAAACCTCATAAGTTTGTGAAAATTAAAATGAGATACATCCAGTATTTAGGATAGGGCCTCATATATGGTGATGTTTGGCCAGTTCTGGTTATGAGACTTTGGAACCAAGTAGTTAAGTAGTTCATTTTTGGATCAAGATTATTTGCCTTCAAATCCTAATTCTGCCATTTAATGGCTATATGACCAGGGACATGCACTTATAGTCTCCCAGACTGATGGTGTCCTAAGCAATCTATAGGAGGCCAACAGGAGATGGCCACGGGTGTGTGGGAAGTTCAGGTAAAGGAGGATATATGAACGTCAAGGTCTGCTGTTCGGGAAAGGTTGGCAGTTTGCAGCAAGGTTATGCTGAGTCTTGACTTGGAGTGAGATCTAGTTTGAACAGACCTCATTTCATAGCTTGTCTGCTTGAGCTGCATGACGGCTCATTAGCTCTTTCTTCATATACTTTATTTTTATTGACATAATAATTATGTATTTTATATGATGCTTCGAGATATGTGTGCGTTGTGAAATTACTGACACTAGTCACATTTCTCTTCTTCAGGAGCAAAGATTCCTCTTCTTTGTTGACGGTTTTCAGAACTGTCTCCATCTCCTACTGTTTTCTTTATTAAGCCTTCCCCACTTTTCCTTTTCAAAGACTCTTTCTCAGACTCTTTCTTTAGCTCACAAACATAGCAACTCTCCTTTGCTGATGGGAGTTTATTTTGCTTTTTACACTACCGTGAGCTTGAACCATCGAGGTGCTGAAAAGTTGTTTCTTTCTGTGGTGGAGGCTGCACTCCATCCGCAGTCAGGCTTTCTCCTCACTTGTGTCAGGATCTGGGGTCTGTGGGCCCAAGGGATAGACAGAGACTATCTTAGTCACCCTCTTGTTCCTGGGACACAATAGCCAACATGTACAATTTCGGGAAAGAGATATTCATTTTGGCTTATGTTTCAGAATTTTCAGTCCATGTTTGCAGGATTAAACACAGAAATGACCTGATGGAGGGGCCTGGGCAGAGGAAAGCGCTCACATCATAGGAGCCAGCAAGCAGAGAGAGAAGTGAGAAGCCGGGGAGGGAGACGTGCACTCCCAGAGGCTGCCTCTTTTGAACAGACTCCACCTCCTAAAGCAGGTCAGCTATACTGCCCCTTAGAGTCGATCGCCTTCCAGAAACCTCACCTATGAGTGCATGAGGGTTTGGGGAAACCTGCTTGACCTAAGCCATAACAGAGACTCCTCCTGCACAGCATGGAGCCCCCGGTTCCATGACTGATTACACTGGGCAGAACCCTCCAGGCAGCCCGCTCTGACCACCGGGAAGCCGAACCATGGCTGAATTACAGCCAGCCCAAGGCACCCACAAGTGGACCTGCTCAGGAAACTTGCTGAGTAGAGGAAATTATGAAGAGGATGCAAAAATTAGAGGGGGTTTTTTCTTTCTTCCTTTTAAAGAGAGTCAGTAAGTAATGCCTTTTTTGAGGTAAAACATAGAATCAGCATTTTCCTTATCAAAATGTTATTTTCAATCTTTAAGAAAACTCACTAGGTTGATATATTCTGGGAAAAAATTAGATGAATTATTTCCAGTGAAGTTTCTGGACTTTTCTTTTAAAAACCCCATGAATTACTTGTGATGCATTTTATAATCAATTAATCATAACAGCTAATAAGAATAGAGGACCTTCTCTCTGTCAAGTCCTGGGCTTGAACCCTTTCATCTGCACAATGACCCCAGGACGTAGGCATTTGTATTATGATGATTACTTTAGCTGTCCTTACATAAAAACTCTGAAATCTTAGTGGCTTCACATGGTAAATTTTTATTTCTCACTCTTGGTCATTTTGGTGGAGTGGGATGGTCTCCTCCATGCTGTAATTACACCGTTAAGATCACATGGTTTTTAAAATCACTCCAGCAGAGCAAGGCAGGACATAGACTTTTATACGATGCACTTTAGGGCCAGGTCTGGGGTGTCCGTGATTACTTCCACATCCCATTCACCAGAACTCAGTCTGTGGCCAAAATGAACCGCAAGAGAGGTTGGGAAAGGTAGAAGACCACATGGATGTGGGTGGCATTGCCAAAGTTATCTGTACTAGCTGCGCTATCCCCGGCACTATCTGTCACGTGTCATTTCTGTTTTAGAAGCAAGGGGGCAGAGGTTCATAAAGCTAAGAAAATTGTTCTGAATCATACAGACAGTAAGAGCAAGAGTCAGTCTTTGAAGCCAGGTCTCCCCTGTACCCCGGTGTCAGGAAGCTGGGGCTCATGGGCCAAGTCTGGCCTACTTCTTTTGTAAATAAAGTTTTATTGGAACACTACCATGTTCATTCATTACCTGTTGTCTGTGGGTGCTTCTGTGTTATAACATC
The DNA here is from genome assembly GCA_004026905.1 of Hystrix cristata. Classification (NCBI taxonomy): domain Eukaryota; kingdom Metazoa; phylum Chordata; class Mammalia; order Rodentia; family Hystricidae; genus Hystrix; species Hystrix cristata. The sequence goes on along the minus strand of PVJO010007851.1, from coordinate 65,680 downwards.
CACATGGAGCAAGTGTGTCAGAGACTGAATAGCTCAGAAAATCTACAATATTTACTGTCTGGTCTTTTGCAGAAAAAAGTTTTCAAACCCTTGGTTTATGAATATATATTTATATAAAAATACATAACTCATTTTGCATCTCTCTGATCTACTTAGCAGGAAATTGGAAAGTTGAAGATTCTGACTCCAAGCCTCATCAGAAGTGGTTCTAAAATGGACCAGATTCTTGTTTCTGCCTTTTCTTTACCTTGAGGTCCTTTTAGTAAAGTCACTGTGGGAAAATATAGTCTAGACCAGGTCTTGCAAATTGTTGACTAAAGAAACTGTCTCAGCCAGCATATTTCCTTTGAGTGAAGGACAGAGTATACATCTGTGTGTGTACCTGGGTGTACGTGTGTGTGCACACATACACACGATGAACTTTAACTGAATTTAAGGGCCTTTTCAGGCTGGGCAGCCAGTAACTGGTCTTCCCCTATTGACTTATATGTGGATGTCTCCCTTATTTATATTTCCTTACTCACCCCTAAAAATATTCAAATTGGTGGAACTTTAACTTTGACTTTTTTTCACTGTGTTCTGAGTTTTGTTCCTTAGAGGAAAAGATGCTAGACTGATCAGGACATGTGAGTCAGCTTTAGACTGTCTATCTGTATCTCTGAGGAGCTGAGACAATGGATCGAATCAGTTCCCTTACTTAAATGCTGTGTGACCCAAAGCAAACAGTTTAACTGCCCCAAGGATTGAATTTTTGTCTGTGAAAGTTGAATAATCATACCGTGATAGGCAGCATTATAAGATGGCATCCAAGATTTCTATTCCCTGGTGTCTATGCTGTGCATAATCTCCTTCCTACAAATGTGAGCAGGATCTATGATATGACAGGATATAGCTTTCGTAATCATATTATATGGTAAAGGGATTTAGTAGATGCAAATATGTTTCCAATTACTTGATTTTGAGTTAATACAAAAGATAATCCTGGGTGGGCTTGCCCTAATCAAGTGAGCCCTTAGAAATGATAAGAAGTAGTTGCTGGCCTCTTACTGGCCTCAAAGAATGACGAATTGTATTGTAAATGGTTTATGAAGGGGATCATGCTAGCCCTTGAAGGAACTTAGGAACTGAAAGTGACCCGTATCTGATTGCCAGAAAGAAAGCAGGACATCAGTTAGAAAACAGGACAAGGACACCTGGCGACAAGAAGCTGATCCTACCAACAACTCGAATAGGCTTGGATGAGGACCCTCAGCTCCAAATGAGACACCAGCTTAGCTACCCTGCTGGACTGCTGAACATATAAACTGTGAGATGACACATTTATGTGGTTTTAAGCTCCCAAGTTTGTGGTAATTGATTTTGCAGCAATTGCAAACCAATACATGTATCCGCCTTGGAATTTTGTTTGGAGGATGAATTAAGACAACACGAGCTACAGCTCCTGGCACAGGGCTCGGCACATCGTAGGTATCAGGAAAAGCCTGATGACCCATATTACAATGATCAGAAGTCTAAGTGTCGAGAAGTGTGGCTGTTGCTTCCCAGAAGACAGTTCTTCTTCTGGCGTGGTTGAGATGGCAGCATCTGGCATATTTGCTGTCTTGTGCAGAGTTCCCTAGAAGCAGAGCTTGACATGGTTGTTCTTGCATGAATAACCTGCTGAGGTTCTCCAGGGTGAAGTGAAGGGAAGCAGGAAGGGCAGAGGAAGAAGCCCGAACAAGATGCAGGTTTTTCTGGAGATCAGTCTCACTGGAAACTGTGGGGAGCCCTGTGCATGGGAGATATCAAAGGGTCTTCCCAGTTTACAGTGTGGGAGCTGGGCTTTTGCATCTAGACCTGTATCTGGTCCCTTATGGCTGGAGACCTCTCCTTGTAGGAGAAGGAGGGAGAAACTTCTGAGGCATTTCCGACTATTGCAGTGATGGGCGCAGTCCACCAGGGGTAGTTCTTTGGAGAAAAGAGAAGCTGGGAGCTGCTGCTATAGGGAATTGAAAAGGGACACAGCTGTACTTATTGTTGCTCCTATTCCTCTGCTGGGTGGGTCTGTCTCTAAGGTTCTGTACTGGGACATTTACCTCCCCTTAAGCCTCATAGATCTGAACAGCTGGTGGAGAATTTTCTGTGATGATTTGGACCCTTTCAAGTCTTCCTTGTCTATCACTGCTGACGGCACCCACCCACCCACCTTAGCCCTGACTCCTTGTCCAAACCACCTCCAATGCTCTAGTGTCCCAGGGTCCAGTTCCTTTCAGCAATGCTGCTGAGATCAGTTAATAAAGATCTGTGGCTCCTGCTCTGTGCCAGATACTGTGTTGGAAGCAGGAGGGCATGTTAAGAAATAAGACCTTTCCCGGAGCTTACAGTCTAGTGAAAAGGACAGCAATGGAAGAATCCATTATGAAGCTGTTGACAGGGGTGTATTGGATGCCTTTGGGATCACATCATGCCTGGCCACCCCCCACCCCCAGTGCCTTATACTCCACCCTTTTCTGTGCTAACCATCTGTGCTGAGGTGTAACATGACAGCCTCCTGTCTCAGCTGGGCCTCTGGCTGTCATGGGTCTGTCCTGCCACCCACTGCATGGGAGGCCTGAATGAACCACTCAGTAGGTTGGAAGCTTGAGAATTCTGGAAGAGTAGGGAGTTAGTACATCACAAGCACTTTTTCAGTGGGGGACAGGAGTCCAATTTCTGTGCCTTGAGTGGAAATTCTGAAAAGCATCTTCACAGTTGCTTAGAGGTTCCCTTGCAGGATAGAACCCCAGCGGCCCATAGATCTTAGAATGCCTTTGGACTGACTCTACCTTCTAGTTTCTGGGTACTGGCTCTTTCCAGTATCCTTCTACCATTTCTTGGGATTGTTTCTCCAAACAAGCTCCCCTCCTGAAAGCCTCTGTTTCAGTTTTACTTTAAAGGAAAGCTCAGGTTATGGCAGGGATCTTAGGCACCCAACGTGCTACCTGCCATGACCTTAGGGATAGATACGAAAGGTCTGCTAACCAAACTAATGTCTGTGGTGAGCAGTGAAAGGTGAGTGTGAGGTAAAGCGTGGGGGTGGAGGGGAGAGTATTCTAGGCTGAGAGAAAATGTTCTTCCATCTTCCTGGGGCCACTTTACCCCTTCTGCACCTGGAGATCTCTTTTATTCATCCTTCAAACTTAGTGTAATCTGTTCTTTAAAGTCTTCATGGATGCTCCAGCTGTTTGGTCTTCTGTTAGAACACTTTCATGCATTTCAGGAATTCTGAACCTGTAATGTATATCAAACCACGTGGCGAGCACTTGAAAAGATTATCAGATCCCCTGTTAGGTATCTTTTGCTACTTTCCAAATTATCCCCAAGGTTTGTAGCTTAAAACAACACACATTATACGTGTCGCAGTTTACATGGATCAGAAAGTCAGGCATGGCTTAGCTAGCTCTACCTCAGAGCCTTCCAGAAGACTGCGCTCAAGGTATTGTCTGGGGCTGGGGTCTCGGCCGAAGTCTCGATTGGAGGAAGGATCTGCGTTCCAGCTTCTTGATGTAGTTAATGCCAGATTCCTGCTCCAGTTCCTCATGAACCTCTCTGTAGGGCAACATGACATCACTGGGGAAAGGACACACAGGAATGGGGGGCAGCAAGATGAAAGTCAGTTCTCTGTAACTCCGTTATAGCAGTGACATCTCATTTTTGCTGTATTCTGTTTGCCAGAGGCAAGCTTCTAGGTCTTGCCCAGACCCAAAGGGAGGAAATTACACAGGAGCATGAATTCTAGGAAATGCGGTTCATCGGGGACCATTTCAGAGGCCAGCCACTTGCCAGTTCTCAGATTCAGGAAGTCCAGGATGAGATGCAAGAATCTGCACTTTTTAGCAAGTTTATTTCTTCCGTGGTTATCAGTCTCTGATGCATATTAGAACTACCTAGGGAGCTTAAAAGCATCCAATGCCCAAGTCGTACCCTGACTGATTAAATCAATGTCTCTGGAGATGCAGCTTGGAGGCCAGCACTTTTTGAAGTTCTCTAGGTGATTCCAATGTCAACTATGTTCGAGAGTCTGTTACACTGTGCAGCTAAGTCTGATAGCCTGTTATACCGACAATCTTCAGTGAATTGTGCCTCCTGGTATTCACATCCTTCCCTTCAGTCTGGGCTGGGCTCTGATTTTCTTTAATCAATAAAACACATAGATGTGATGCTGCATCTCAGTCTTAAGAAATGCTGGCAACATCTACTTCCGTATCCCGGAAGCACTAAGCTGCAATGTATGAAGCAGCAACTATCTGGAGAGATTATGGGAGGAGACCCTGAATCTGATTGGTGGTTATTCGTAGGTATTAAGCTTTGGGGTAGTTTTACAGCAATTTATGTTTCTGTTACTTACTGTACTTTTTCTTGAACTGCAGTCTGGCAGGACTTGGCTGGGCAGTTTTTTTTTTTTTTCCCTTGGTGCTGAGGATCGAACTCAGGGCCTTGTGCTTGCTAGGCAAGCACTCTAACCACTGAGCTAAATCCCCAGCCCTGGCTGGGCAGTTCTTGATGGTCACTTATGTGACTATATTCAATAGGTGGGATGGTTGCAGCTGGCTCAGCTGGAATCCAGGGACATCTGGCACCTCTCTCTCTCTCTCTCTCTCTCTCTCCCCCTCCCCCCCAGCACAGGATTTTAAGAGTACAAAAGCAAAATCTGCTTGGTCTTAGGAAGGCCTGAACCACTTCCACTAGGAAGGTGGCTCACTGGGAGTCCTTGATGTGACAGATGTTACTATGAAAATTTTCATGTGCAGCAAATCTCCTGGAGATAATGTTAAAAAAGAAGATGCCTATTTGCTTGGTCTGAAGTGCGGCCAGAGAAACTGCATTTCTCACAAGCTCTTGCATGATGCTCATGCTGCTAGTTCATGGACCACACTTATAGGAGGCAAGAAAATTTTATTAGTCTTGGTCCACCAAACACTGTGATATGTTGTAACTACTATCTGCCCATCAATTTATTTCTCTATCCAGATATTCTTAAACTTCTTTAGATTATGGACCCTAAACACAGACAATTTTGCAGTAATTATAGTACATTTACAGACTTCCCTAGCACCTGCCATGAAGCAATCTGTATGTCCCTGTAGGGAAAGAATCCTACAGTAAGGTGGGAAATTATTAATGTATGTTATTATTTGGCCATCACAAACAGTCTGAACTTAATACACATTTGTTAGAAGGAAATGGATGGATGAATAATTAGTTACAGCATGAGTATCTATCTATCTATCTATCTATTCTCAATTGGATTTACAGAGGAGGGCTTTATTGTTAATTAACCATTAGAGCTGAGTGGCCTTAACCCTCTCCAAGTCCCCAGCAAATTGCAAGTGAAGGTAGGCAGATCACTGTCCCGTTTGACTGGGACTAACGATCTTCCTGGACACAAAACACTCGGTGCTAATGGTAAGACCATCACAAGCAGATGGAATGAGTCCATACAGAATAAATATGAAGATAAAGGTGCTCTGAGCTCCCCTGAGGTCCTGGCACCACAGACACTGACTCTCGCCCTCACTCCTGGCATTTTCTGCTACATCAGCACTTGGTACATTTCAAAAGCCCATCTGTGCCCGCAAAAAAGTGACTTCCTGTGTGCAGGGGCGGCCCTGGGAGGCTGAGCCTCCAAGAGCCCGTTTTGGATTATACGCCTTTGAAGACATCTGCAGGGAGGGAATAATTCATTCCAGAAAAAGGGCTCTTTTTGCCATGCAAACCAGAGACCGGGAATGGAAATGAGATTTCTAATTACATGGGGCATTTTCGGAGCCACCTGCTGGCTCTGGCATCTCGCAGAGCAGAGCTGCTTCTACGCAGAGGTGCAGGGAGCAGGTCTGGCCTCTGAGGTCGGGCTGCTGGGAGGCCTCTTGGGTCAGGGCAAAGCTGCTACCTTCAAAGTCCCCTTGCAGCTGCACCCAGCCGGGCCTGCAGGGAGCTGAGGCCAGGGAAGGTCTTCTCTGAACTTAGCAGTGACGCTCTCCTGTTGCTTAGAGAGACTTGATCTCAGGACCTGTCTTACGTCTTCTCTCACTGTTGTGAGCCCTTGATCTGTGTGTCGCCCCAGCACTGGGGTGGGGGAGCAGACTGGTGCTGAGTACTAACAACTGAGGGGCTTACTGAAACATCTGCTCTCACCCCCTTCCTGGCTCACTCGCTCGTGCTTTACATTCAGGTAGATTCAGGTTCAAATATTAGCTCCCCGTGTGTTGGACTGGGATCCCTAGAAGGAGATGCTGAGATGGAAGCCTGGGTGCAAGATATTTGGAATCAACGTCCATGAAAGGCAGGAGAGACAGTGGATTGGGTGGAAGGCAAAGTGGAACAGCAGGTCCCAGAAGAGGGCTCCGGGATGATTGATCATTTTTGTGTGTAATGATTATTGATCTGATTATTACCAAAGTTTTCCTGGGTCCACGATGGCTGGGGCTTTACAACCTTGCTTTGCTCAGTCACTAGTTTCTTTCAAAAGGACATTTTGAGAGGAATGATCATTTGCAGGTGATTTAGACACTGAAGTTGCTGACCACTGGAGTTGATCTCTCGACTATGTCACTAGCAGATGGGCAATGAGTAAAAAAATGAAAAAGATTTGAACTGCACACTTTGATGTCCCCTCTACCCTGCTCTTAAGATATTTAGCCTTAGGAATATAATTTATTTTTGTGAGCTTTGGTTTTCATGTACATAAATCGGGTTAATAGTAATGAACATCTAACAGTTTTTAACATTTTTTAGATGGAAAATTTCAAACATACACAAAATTTATACAAAAGTAACAGGCTCAGTATAATGAACTTTCTTGTACTAATCTTTCACCTTCAACAGTTATTAACTCTGGGCCAGCCTTATTCCTGCTATACTCTACTGGTACCTTTGGATTGTTGGGGAAGAAAATCTCAGACTCAGAAACATTGTATTTCACCCATTACCATTTCAAGTGCATCTCTAGAAGATAAGGGCTTTAAAAAACAAATATAACCACAATATGCCTGGCATATTTTGGTGGATTAATTGAACTAATTCAAATGAAGCATTTACCATAGTATTTGGCACAAAATAAGGATTAAGCAATGTTAGTCATATCAGAACATATCCTCTTTGTTGGTGACACATGGGAGAAGGAAAATGGGATTTAATTCTATTTATTAGAGGGTGTCAGATATGTGGCATAGATGCTACTCTCCTTATCCTTCACCCACAGCAGACTTCACTATTCATTCATGGAGCTGGTCAGTAACACAGTGTTCCAGGTAGCCACCACCCCTCAGTTGGGTTTGTCTATGAAATAAAATCAATTTGTCTACCTTGTCCTAGTAGTCTGATGCACTATTCTCATGCATGGATGGCTAGACAGAGAACTAGCCTTGCTGCCCTCCAGAAAAATGAACAATTTCTACCCAACTGCTCTGTTCAGGAGCTGAGCTGGCCAAGGTGATTCTGTGCAGCAGCTGCCTGCTGAGCTTTTAACCATTTATAGACGATCCGATACCCCACATGGGAAAATGGAGGAGTAGCAACCCCTAGACCCCTGTGAGCTATTCAACATCCACCTCTGTAGCATTGTTCTCTTTGCTTTCTCGTACACTTTCTGTGTCTTTGAGGCTCCTCCTTTGGCTTTGTTCCCTGGACAATTACATGCTTGTTCTCTTGTTCTCCACTTCCTCACTCTGTTGCACACTCTCTAGAAACCCAAGCACATCTCCAGTTGTTGCACTAAAAGAAGCCAGAAGTGTCCGTGTGTGTGTGTGTGTGTGTGTGTGTGTGTGTAACAACTCTAAACGTGTATAGAATTCCATTCTATATAGTGCTGTCCATTGCCTGTCATCATTGCTATTTTACACTGAGACCCACAGGAACTCTGGACATTTTCTTCCATATTAAACATCCTGGACAGGGGTTAAGTGGTAGATTGAGCATGTGGCCACTAATCTGGCATGTCAGCTTCATTGGATTAAGAAACACCTGGCCAATGAGTAAGGCACACTCCTGATGTATTTGAGTGGGCCGTGGAGATGTGGCCGTGGTACTACACGTAGTCCCCTGCCTTCTCTTTGCTGTTCTCCTGCTCTGCTCCCCTCCTTCATGAGCTAAAGCAGCTTTGCTCCACCCTGCCCTTGTGCCATGATGTTCCTGCCTTGGAGCCAGCTGACTTTGGGCTGAATTCCTGCAAACCATGAGCTAAATTAAATCTTTTCTCCTTTAAGATGTGTCAGGTGTTGTGTCCAGCAATGGAAAAACTAATACAGGGGGTCTGAGTAACATTGTCATCTCATAGCTCTGGATGTACTTCAAGCTGTAGTACATCCTTTCTTTAAGTGAAGCTTCATATTAGCACCCACTGCCCAACATGTGATTTCAGGTGGGGGAGGCAGGGTGTTCTGTTTACCTTTAGCATGTGGCAGGGAAAAGAAGATTGCCTTGGGGAATCCCTAGGACATCAAGGAACCCAATTTAAACTCCACTATGTTACATGAGCAGACATAGACTATAATTTTACTAGTCGTGGGTATAACTCTACTCTCAAGAGTTTTGACATAATGTCTGGGAATTGCTAGTTATGAGATTCTCTATTTTGAAACCCAGTGAGCAGCACTCAGGGTGAACTATGCTATCTCCCAGGATCAGGTCTTTGCCTTCCTCTGTTTGCCAAGACTGCTCCACCCTCATCATACCTAACCTGAGCAAGAGGAACATGAAATGAAGGGGAATCAGGGCTCAGGGTGACTCTGGGCAAAAGCCTTCACCTGAATGAGGCTGATAGTAATTGCAGTCAACAGCAAATCTTGGACATTTGTTCTCTCTGTAAAGCACTATGCTAAATGCACATAGAATTTAATTCCGGGGTAACAGTGAAAGCATTTGTGTCTCATTCAGAGAAGCTCAAGAGAAGCTCAAGGCCAAATGTGGCAGGTGGTAAAGCAGGGATTCATTGGGATCTCCCCGACTCTGGGTCTCACACTGCCACTCACTTGTCCAGCCTGACTCTTTAGCTGGATGCGTCTATGTAATATTTACAATTGCTTTTGAGATTAGTCTCTTTCCTTCCTATCTTTGCTGAAGGTCACCACCTAGGAAGGGGACACACTTGAGCATGGGTGCATCTTATTCCAAATCATGAGCTTTGCTTCGTCCTGAGAGGAGGATAGAGCAATATGTAGGATATACTGCTTCTGCGAAAGCTATCTTTATGAGGAGGCTCTGCCATGCTTCCCAGATGTAGGGGAGAACAACCTTGTTGTAGGAGCAGAAGTAACTTCTGCTATTTTTATTTATGGGATAACAATTATATTTATTTATCTATTTTAGTGAAGCCATGATGGATCAGCAGAAAGTTTTGTTTCTCTAGTTTTACAGACTAGCAATATGGACAGTCCTTGGGCAAGACTGAGCTAGGGAAAAAGAAGGTAAAAATAAAAGTGTTCAAAATAAAAGAAGCATAGGGCTACAACTAAAAAAGGATTATAAATAAGAAAATAATAAAAACATATATCAATCATTTTGAAAATGTATGATTTTTTCCAAAAATCACAGATAATCCAAATTATCTCCAAAAGAAATTGAAAATATGAGTAAACTCATGTTCATTAAATAAAATATCAGAAATAAAGAAAATAGTCTGACAAAAGCATTAGGTGGTTTTATGGACATCTCTTTGAACGAGTATTTCTAAGAGGACAAAAAGGTGGATGGATTGGGGTGTAGCTCAGTGTTACAGCATTTGTCTAGCATGTGTGAGGTTCCGGGTTCAATCTCTAGCACAAACAAATAAACAAACTAACAAACAGAAAAATGGATAGTTCTCCAACATATTAAATGATATTAATTAACCTTGATATCAAAATACCTAAGGGCAGTACAATAGAAGAATTAGTTCATTCTTAATTACGAATATAAGTGAGAAAAAGTTAAATAAAATATTAACAGGTCAGTGCAGCAACATGCAAGGAGCAGCAACAGAAACAACAAGAACAATAAAACCATCTTCACTTATGGTTGGTCCTAGGAATTCAAGGATGGTTTAAACTGTCTCATAATATCTGACCAAAGAAGAAAAACCATATGCTCATTAAAATAGATGTAGAAAAAGGACATATGGACTTCAAGATGAGGAGTAAAGATAATGCTATACTCCCTTTGTCCTTTTGAAAGCAGCCTAAAACAAACACAACCATAAACAGAAACACAAATTCTATGTTTAAAGAAGTTAGGAGATATTTGTAATCTTGAGCCATACAACGTTGCTAAATGTTTACTGAGATACTATAAATAACTTAGCAGAATGGAGGAGAGCTACTGACATCCTTGTGGGAGAAAGTGACACAAAATGCTGGCAGGATTGCTACATATCACGTATAGAAACATAAAGTACATGGTATGTTTTTCCTGATAAGAATACTCACACACAGTGAAGGTATTTTGAGCACATGGTACAATATATTATCTGTAGTCCCCAAGTTGTATATTAAGTCTCTAGAATTTATTCATTTAATAACTGAAAGTCTGTATGTTTTGGCTAACATCTTCCCATTTCTCCCTCCTCTCTACTTTTGGTAACCACTCTTCTGTTTCTATGAGTTCAACTGTTTTAGATTCCACATATAAATTGAGATCATGCAGTTTGTATTTGTCTTTCTGAGTCTGGCTTATTCCACTGAGCATAATGTCGTCCAAGTTCATCCATGTGATCCAGCAACCCTGCTGCTGGGTGTATATGCAAAAGAAATAAAATCCATATGTCAAAAGAATAGCTGTACTCCAATGTTCATTGCAGCGTTACTCACAACAGCCAAATTATGGGATCAACTGACATGTCTGTTGATGGATAAATGGATATGGAACGTTTATTTCTTAATCTTTAAAGCCAATATGATGAAACAGTATTGGTTAAATCTGAGTGGTGGGTATGTAGTTTTGTTATATCATTCCTTGTACTTATATAAATACTTGAAGCATTTCTAATTCAAAAGACACACTTAATTAAGTTTAACATAATCCATATCCAAAGTAAAAATTTAGCAACCAACAAAAAAGAACAAAACTGAAAATAAAAATTTCCTGAATTTCTTATTGCCCATAGATAACCCACATAATTACATATATTTAATAAAACTATATTTTATAACATCCACATCTCAATAAGAAACTGACACACAATTATAGATGTACATGGCTTAACAATGACAGTATGTTCTGAGAAATGCAGTGATAAGAATTTCCTCATTGTGCCAATCCCATAGAGTGTATTTATACAAACTACAATGGATAATGACCTCACTAGGTGGCGTGATCTTATTGAACCACCGTCACGTGTATGGCCATTGCTGACTGAAATATTGTTACCTGATTCATCGCTATCGATACAATTTAATGGTTAAGAGTTTAGGTACTGGAATCAAACTTCCTGGGTTTAAAGTCCATCTCTAGCACTTACTAGAGTTGATTCCTCTCTAACTCTCAGTTTTTTCATTTGTGAAATAGTAATAATGACAGTACTTATGACATAAATTCAATCATTCAACAAAGCATGTAGCAGGCCTAGTACCTATTGAGAAGTTAATATAAAACAGCTGTTGTGACTATTTCAGAAGATTGTAGGGCAAAGACCCAGTACAGACAGTGGGCTTTTTGCCAGTCTGAGAATGAGTGTTATGGGCTGGATGGAAGGCATCCTTATTACAGAAAATCGCAGTCCTGATTTGCCTCCAGTTCTCCGTAAGGTTGAAGCTCCAGGGCTCCGTGAGCAGGGAGTGTCGGGGACCTGCCACGGGACAGCCATCCACCATTCCGTGATCGAGACTCCTTGGAGCAGGCTCTTGTGGCCCACTGTGAGAGGCTGAGTTTTCTAAGCGATGAGCTTGGAAGGTGAGGGCAGGGTGGGGATGACCTCTATGGAGACATTCTCGCTCACTGCACACAGAGGTTGAATGTCCTGAAGGCGTGAAAACTGTCTAAACTTGGCTTTGCTGGCAGGGTAACTGCCCCCTTGGTCAGTGATGTAGTGAAGGTTGAGAGGAAGGGGAGGGGCCCTGCTGCATGTTGCCTACAGTCTCCAGTGCCTGCTCCCCTCCTGCCCCCTGACATTATCCAAATCATTAGTTATTAGAGATTCTTTCTTCGTCTAGTCCTAAGAACACCATTATGAAGAATTAATGCCAGTGCTCCTCAAACTCTTCCATGAAATTGAAAGAGAAGGAACACTACCAAACTCCTTTCTTGAAGCTAGTAACTACCCTGATACAAAAACTAGACAAGGACATGACAAAAAAGAGAAATATAGGCCAGTGTTCTTAATGAACAAAGATGCAAAAATCCTCAACAAGATACTTGCAAACAGAATATAACAAATCATTAAAAAGATCATGCATCATGACAAAATTGGTTTCATCCCAGAGATGCAAGGGCGGCTCAATATATGTAAATTAGTAAATGTAATACCCCGTATACACAGCAGTGAGGACAACGATCACGTGGTCATATCAATAGATGCAGAAGAAGCCTTTGGCAAAATCCAACATCCACTCATGATACAAACCTTGACGAAAATAAGTATAGAAGGAACTTATGTTAAACTGATTAAAGCTATTTACGACAAACCCAGTGCCAATACAAAATGGGGAAAAACTGAAAGCATTTCCTGGAAAATCAGGAACAAATCAGGGTGTCCACTCCCATAGTACTCAGGACTTTAGCCAGAGCAACCAGGCAAGAGAAAGAAATATAGGAAAGGGAGAAGTTAAACTGTCCATATTTGCACATGATATGATCCTTTACATAGAAGATCCAAAAACTCCACCAAAAGACTCTAAAAAGTGATAAACAAATTCAGCAAAGTGGCAGGATACAAAATAAACACACAGAAAACAAAAGCACTTCTATATACCAAGAATGAACACAGAGAAAGAAATCAGAAGAACAATCCCATTCACCATACCTTAAAAAAAATTAAATACTTAAAAGCTGACCTATTCAAGTAAGTAAGAGATCTCTATAATGTTGCTCCGAAAAAGAGATTGAAGAGGATGCTAGAAAATGGAAAGACACCACCTGTTCTTGGATAGACAGAACCAATGCAGACAACATGGCCTACTAGGGAGGCTGTTACAAAACATGGTATTATACAGTTAACATAATTCAATCAAAACACCATCACTGTTTTTCACAGAACTAGTATAAAATAATTCTAAAATTTATATGGAACCAGAAGAGACCTAGATTAGCCAAAGACACCCTGGGCAATGAGAGCAAAGCAGGAGGCATTATAATCCCAGACTGCAAATCATACTACAAAGGTACAGTAGTAAAAGCAGCGTAGTCCTGGCACACAAACAGACGTGTTGACCAGTAGAATAGAATAGGGGATACAGAAAACACCCCAAGCACCTTTGGTCATCTGATATTTCACAAGAAGGCAAATAATAGATGCGGGACAGAAGAGTGCCTCTTTAACAAATGGTGTTGAGAAAATTGGTTATTCACATACAGAAGAATGAATCTTGAGATGTATCTCTCACTCTGTACTAAAATCAAACAAAAATGGATTGAACTTTTTTTATAGATAAAAACAGAAACGCTGAATTTGCTGGAAGAAAAATTGGTAAAACTCTTGAAGACATAGGCACAAGCAAAGACTTCCTGGACAGAATCCCTGTTGCACAAGAAATAATACCAAGAACCAATAAATGGGATTGTATCAAATCAAAACCTTCTTCACAGCAAAGGAAACAACCAATAGAATGGAGGGATGATATCCAGAATGGGAAAAGTTTTGCTACTTACTCCTCAGACTGAGCATATTCAGAATATACAAAGAACTAAAAGATAATTAGATCCTGTGAAATAAAAAACCCAAACAAAAATGAGAAGGTGAAATGAATAAATGCTTCTCAAAAGAAGTACAAATGGCCAATAAACACGTGAAAAAATGATCAGCATCTTTGGCCATTAGAGAACTATGACTCAAAATAACACTGAGATTCCACCTTACTCCGGTAAGAATGGCTGTGTCAAGGGCTTGAAAAACAACAAATGCTGGGAGGTTGTGGGGAAAAGGAAGGCTTGTACTTGGTGGTGGTAGTGTAAACTATTACAATCACTATGGAAATCAGTGTGGAGATTCTTCAAAACACTAAAGATAAAAATTCTATTTGACCCAATTATATCCCTTCTGAGCGTCTTCTTGAAAGAGTTAATATCATCGTATTACTGTGATACATGCATACCCATGTTTATAGCAGCACAACTCATAATAGCTAAATCATGTAAGTGGTCTATATGCCCGCAAATAGATAAATGGATGAAGTAAACATTATATTTATACAGAATGGAGTATTACTAAGTCATAAAGAAGGATACATTTGTATTATTTGAGGAAAAATGGATGGATCTCGAGACCACAGTACTAAGTGAAATAGGTCAGCCACAGAAAGTTAAATATTGCATGATATCTTTATTTTTTTTATTTTTTATTTTTACCAAGAACATGTATTGGTACATTGTATACATAATGATCATAATCAACATGGTTGTTTGGTACCTGTACATGATGCATGATATCTTTAATATGAGATTCAAAATATACATAATTCAAAGATCAAAATGAAACAAGAAATAGAGAGTAGACTCTGTTCAGATAGGAAAGAGATCTGGAAAAGGACGGAAGGGGGTTAGGAGATGCAATATGTATATGTATCAGTCTCCCAAGCTGAATGTAACCACTGTGTATAGCAAATGCATACTAATAAAAATTAAATTAAAAGAGAATACTGTTGTGCCCGAAGTACTCAGAAGTAGTGGCAAGTGTGACCTTGGGTCCTTATACCACATCTCAGAATAAAGATGGTAGTTTGGCAAACTCTAGGCCATGCTTTATGGGTCGAAGGGGAGGAGATGCCTTAGGCATTAAAACAGATTCAAGAGCCTCACTCTAGAATTTGGAAGCTAGACTATCTAATGTTCCAGATACTGACTACACTTGGCATTGTGGGATTATTCAAAAACTTTCAAGCAATTAATGATTTTGTTTTCTATAAAGGTCATTGGTCTTTAATTCATTTTATGCTGTTTGCATTCCTTTGTGTCTATTATTGAACAAGATATACCTTCTGAGGGGATGAGAGAAAGAATTAGTAGGTCTGTTTTTCTCAAATGTAAACATACCCAGCAAGTCCATAATTTGACTATCATGCTAGTTCAGAACTGTCTCATCTCTCACTTGAATCTCTGAGGAAGAATTTAATTGTCAAAGCTCTCTCCTGCTTTCTTACATAATGCATACTTAAAGGCACGCATGAAAGATAAAGTTTCAAAAATCACCCAACAGATTCAAAAGTTTAAGTGGTATTTGGTGTTAGCCAGAAAAAATGTTTTCTGAATGGTAAAATAATATCATATCATTTACACATAGTTTTGATTACTTATTTTTGATTTAAACATGTTTACTTAATAATTTCAGACTTACAGAAAAATGCAAAAAATTCCTAGATCTCTTTACTCAGATTCCCCAAATGTCAACAGTTTTCACGCTTACTTCATCGTATTTTCTTGTCTTTATACATCTTAACTATTTTTTATGAACCATTTTTTTGGATAAGAGGGACATGACACCTTGGCCCTTAATACATTGCTGGGCATTTCCCAAAAACAAGGATATTCTCTTACACAACCGTAGAAACCTTATGAAGTCCAGGAGATTGGCTGGGACTCACTGATTATGATAAAATAATCCAAACCTTATCCAAATTTTACAATTGTCACTTAAATGTTCTTTTTTAGCAGGGAAAGACAGTTTGTGATTTGGAATCTGAACAAAGGTGATTCTTTGCATTTTGTTGTCAAGTTCTTTAGTCTCCTTTAATTTGGAACAGTTCCTCAGTATTTTTTTGTCTTGAGCTGACCTTGACATTTTGGAAAAGAAGTTTTTTGTACATTGTTCTTCAGTTTAGGTTCATCTAGTATTTCCTCGTGATTGTTATTTATTCCTTTAATTTTTACGAATCTCTTCAATTTGTAAATGAGTTAATATTTGCAAATTGCTTAAAGCAGTGCCTTGCTCAGAGCTGGCTCTATATAAACATTTGTTGAACAAATTTTGATCTTTTCTTTTAAGGTTGAACATATTGTTGACTAATTGAAGGCCATTGAGTAGTTGAGATGGAAGATTTATCATTGGGGAATGCCTAAATATTTCTGTAATTGTTCCAACTGCTGTACTTTTATGAAGTTTACTTTTATGAAGTATGTTATAGTTAATATCAGCATCTATGCTTTTCCCTCCTTGGCATTTAATAGTATAATGTAATAAAAGAAAAGTGAAATATTCCATTAGGTCATCACACAAATCCTAGCATGCGGACGAAGGTGCTAGTGTGGTCCAAGCTGAATTCTTGGCCGCTTGGCAAGACTGCCTTATTGCTGGGTGTTCAAAAATCTGAACTTGGCATCTGGAATGTGGTTAGGAGAATTCATCCTAAATGAACTAAAAGTGTGAGCCATCAAGTATCTTCAGAGTGAAAGCGAAGACTTCCTGCAAATGGTAACAAAGTTGACATGGGACTCAATGAGATACTCGATTTGATGCTCGTCACAGGGCAGACTGGGAGTCACTCACTGTTTCTCTACATGGAGCCCACTTGTTCCTTCCTCCCTGGCACAGGCGCTGTGGCTTGCTGGGTTAGGCACCTCACAGCCTGCTGGAAACCGGACGTAGCACGTGTCTGCTTTGAGCCTTTGCTTCTAGATCCGGATGGCCCTTGCCCAGCTCATTTTCATCTGCCCTGCCTCTCCTGGGTCTTCCCTTCACTGCACTTATCTTTTCCTTCTCAGACCACCATTGCTGCTGTTCTGCTCCGTGTCACCCAGCCTGGCACCAACCAAAAGGTGGATGTGCTCTGTCCTCCCCAAGCCCTGTTCTCCCAACGGGCTGTGATTGCTTTGAAGTATGGATAACTGCAGATAGATTTAATTTTTTTAAAAAAGTTGAAGTTCCTTGACAAATTTTGACTTAAAGATATTATATTTAAAGATGAACATCTGGGTGTTAGGGTGCACACCTGTAACCCCAGCACCCCGGGGGCTGAGACAGGAAGATCAAAAGTTCAAGCCCAGCCTAGGCAACTTAAGGGCTTAGTCAGAACCTGTCTTAACATAAAATAAAATAAAATAAAATAAAATGAAAAGGGCTGCAGTTGTAGCTCAATGCAAAGGTCCTGGGTTCAACCCTTAGTACCCAGAAAGAAAGAAAAATAAATAAAGCAAGCAAGAAAGAGCAGGGAATTAGTTTTTTTTTTTAAACCATCTTATACATGAGCCCAATGAGAGCTAGTTTTCAATCAAAAGATTACCTACAATTACTTGCTCTTTGCTATGGTAAATATCTTCCATGTATTATTTCATTTAATTCTTACGGGAACTCTATGAGATGGCTATTGGCTACCACTACGATTTCCATTTTATACAGTAGGAAGCTGAAGTTCCGAGAGGTTAAATAACTTAACCAGGCCCACGAGGTGATCAAATCGGAGAGCTGGAATTTGATTTCAGTCATCCTAATTTGAGAGCCTGAATCTTAGTCACTTTGTTATTCTGCCATTACCATCACCAGAGCGGGGGAAAGAAAATTTCTGATGAAAGCAGAGGAAAATGCCAGGTTTGTTTAAAATGAGCTGGCATTGCTGGTTACCTCCTGAGTAGTGGGCACGATGGGCCCTTTTATACATGTTATCTCACATTGTATTGAGCACAGCTTGGAAGGGAAGCAGGGACTAGCATCTCTATTTCATGAATGAGGAAATGATGAGCACAGAAGTTAAGCAACACGTTCAAGGGTATGCAGCTTGGAAGTATGGAGCTTTTGGTCCAGTGGGCTGCATCGGAAACCACAAAGCTCCAGGGCTTTTTACTGGTCTTAATGGCCTTACCCTCAAACAGACTCTAACTCCACAGTGCAACCATTCTTGCCTTGAATTCTCATGACCCCACGACAGCTCACAGCACCAGCGTGTCCTGGAAAGACCTTCCGGAAGAGGCTTCCAGGGAGAGCAGAGTCGTGAGGGGATTCGTGCCCTACCGGCCCTCTCTGGCCTGGCCTTTCCTGAGGCAGGTTAGAATGACCTGCTGGGGCTCACTCTAGTCTTCCCAGAGAGTAATGTTCTGCTCAGGGCTGGAAGAAAGCTCTGGCTGGCTCTGCTGAGGTATTGGAGAAAGATCCATCACTCTTGAGTGATCGGTGACCCGCAGGTACCACACGTGGAACCTAATGACCAGTCACTCAATTACTGGCTCGATGACATGTTTATAAGGGTGAACTTTAGCGTGCTATTAGGGAGCAGACGGATGAACTATAGCTGTGCCTGCGGGGCAGAGCTCACCCAGCCCAAACACCTCTGTGGACCCATTATCCAGTAATTAGGGGCTTTTTAAGGAGGGAGTAAGGAGTTAAATTATTGCTTAGATTATTGCTTCACTTGTCACAGTGCAAAGTGCTGCTCTGAGTGAAGAAGGAGGGATAGGGGAGAGGAAACAAGGAGAGAAGGAAGAGGGAGAGAGCTAGCAGAGAGAAGGACAAGGGGGGTAAGAGACAGAGTCCCGGGGAGTTGTAGTTTGAGATGAGAGCGTCATTCGGTATTCTAAATGGTATCTGTAACAGGAAGAGGACCAGTGAGAGATACACATGGTCCAGAATCTGAGCCTAAGGTGCTGTGCCCACAGTATCTGCTGGGCCCTGATAGATCAACAAGAAGTGTGGGATACAGTGCAATAGTAGTTAGCAATGATCAGTTGTGTCCTATGAGCCAGGAACTTTGCTAGGCATTTTCCATGCATCAGCTCACCTGATCTTCTCTACCACAACCCAGGTGGCTACTACTGTGATTCCCGCTCACCAGTTGAGAACACTAAGCTGCCTCCATGTAACTTAGCAAAAGGGCCAGGGACCTGCCTAATGTCAGGCTGGCCTTTTGCGTCTTCCGTGACGCAACTCTAGGAGGTTTTCACACGTTGAGTGGCACCAAACAAGCCTCTGCTGTGGGGACAGAGGATGCTGTGGTTTTATTCTCAGCTTGCTCCAGATTTCTCTTGCTCAGCTCAGTTCCACCCCTTCCTTCCTCTCCAGAGCAAAATTAGCCACTGCTATTAAATTTTATGCAGTGTGTGTTTAACTTTAACTTTATTATGAAAACATTAGGCAGTGATCAGTTAGGCAGGGTTGTATAACAGCTCTTTATGTAACCATCACCTAATTTCAAGAAATTATTCCTACAGACTGACCTTGTACCCACTTCCTTTCTCTTCCTATACTATTCTGAAGTAAATCTGAACTACCAAATTATTTCATCTCTAAATACTTTGGTATCAGATATAGAGATTATTTTTAAAAGGCAATCAAAATACTCTGTATAGCCCCCAAATAATAATTTATTATCCAATCTATTAAAATTTTCTAATTTAATATGCAGTTTAGAGATAATTTATTAGCTCAACTCAAGATCCAAATAAGGGCCATATTTTGTAACTAGTTGATAGATCTTTTAAGCTTCTATTTAAAAATTTCTAATTGTAATTGTTAGTGCATATTAATCATACAAGATGATGAGTTTTACTATATTTTCATACATGCATATGTTTGATTGTATCCATCTTCCCTCTTACCCTCACCCCCTCTCCCTTTCCTTTCTCTAATATTGCCTTTCTACTTTTATATCATCTTTCTCCCCCTAGATTCTGCATATGATAGAAAACATGTGATATTTGTCTGAGTCTGATTTATTCTGCTTAACATGATGGTCTCCATTTCTATCTGTTTTCCTGCATGTGACATGATTGCATTCTTTTTTATGGCTCAGTAATATTCCATTGTGTATATACATTTTCACATTTTCATTATTTACATTGATGGATAGTGATGGGCATTGAGGTTGATTCCACACCTTGGCTATTGTGAATAGTGTATATGCAGGTATCTTCATAGCATATTTTTATGTCTTTCTTCTTCTATTTTTCTCTTGACATTTATTTATTGAGATAACTGGATTGTTTATCTTAAAAACTTTTCCACAGTCTAAGATCTTGATGATTACATCTTGGTTTGGTGGCATAACTTATTCCTTTGCCCCTGGTATTTCCTATAAATTAGTAGTCAGGCCTAGAGTTTGATCAGTTAGCCTTTTTTTTTTAGGGGGGAGAATGCTTGATGCATGGAACTGAGTTCTTCTGTTAGGAAGTCAAGCTGAGTCTCTTCTGATGTTGGCAATCACTGATGTTTGTTTTAATCAATGATAATTTTAATTCCATCATTTGTTTTCCATTTATTATCTGAATCACATTTTAAAGAGAATCTTCCCCTCATTGACTATTTGTCATCCTGAGATATAGTTTATATAGAAATGCAAGTTAGCACTTGATTCTTTCCCTTGATTTTCAGTTTTCAAAATAGTAAATTTATTTATTCTCTAGTATTCTATGTAGATCAATTAGAGTATTGCATTATTACTATCGTTTTGTGTGCATAGATTTTAAACTACCTGATGACTTTCAACCCATTGCAGTTAACGTTCTGACTGAGATCCAGATTCTCTTGTGTCTGACCAGTGGAGACTATTTAAGCTGATTCCTGAATATACATATACATATATATATATATTTCCTTATTGTACTGGGGACTGGGCCTCAGACCTTCCCACTGAGATATGTTCCCAGCCCCTTTCTTATTTTTTTGAGACAGGGTCTAAGTCATTAAATTCCCTGGGCTGGACTCAAACCTTTGATCCTTCTGGTGAACTTAATGTGGTCGATGTGAGCAGGAACATCCAGCTGGACTGAGTTGTTGTGGTTCTGGGTGTAGAGGATCCACCTGAGGATTGTTGCCGACACAACATAAAGGAGAATAGGAACAGAAGATGGCGGCTGGCTGTTTCTCAGGAGAAGCTCTGTTGCGGCTGCTTCTCCCAGAGGGAACTCGGCTGTTCGCCTTGCAGAAGGAGCTCGGGGGCTTGCTGTCGTCAAGGATGGCTGCTGTTTGCTTCGGGGGGAGCTCTGGTCTTCATCTCCTCTGTGAGTGTCATTCCCTAGTGCCAGTATAGATTTCTTCAGCCTTTTAGTGCAGGCGTGGAGTTATATAGGGTAGTGCTGTGGGCTCCCAGCCCTTGATTGGATCTTTCGGGTCTCTAGTACATAGATAGATGTTCTACACTCTTCTTGTACTTGGCTTGTGTGTGTGGATGTTGTCATATGTAAATGTCCTGTATTAAATCTGCTCTCTTGCAAACCATTGACTCTAGAAAAGTCACTAAAACAAGAACTTGGTACTGGAGAAGTGGGGTCCTTGTGATGTTGCCTGGGCATGTGGCTAAAGAGCCTTTGGAATTAATTTAGAAAAGTTTTGAAAGATTGGCCAAAGAGGCAGCCACGGAATGCTCTAAACTTATTATATGGGAGACTCTGGTCAGAGCGTGGAAAACCAGAGTAACTGATAGAAGTGCTGTTGGTTAGGATGAGGAGGCCTCTGCTGAGAAAGACTGCATTGGCTTCTGGATCCCAGGCAGTATATGTGTGCTTTGGCAGAGGCTGGTCTGCATTGTGCTTGTGTTTGGAGATACTGCCTGGGTGGCAGAAAAATTTCAGTGCAGTCTGGTGTTACTGTTGAGGGCTTTTGGCCAGATCTATGTTGGAAATGAAGAGTTGAAAGCCGGCAGGGTGAATCGAAGCCTTTGGCCAGAGGGGAGCTGTGGATCGCAAGGATGAACAGAGGAGAACATGGTTGTGGAGAAGAAACAGGACAATGGAAAATGACCAGAGGCCTTTTACCAGAAGGGAAGAGTGTATTTCAGGTGCAGGACATCCTTTGGGGCATGTCTTAGTGTTGCCGTGCTCTGTTGTTAAAATTGATGGAAACCAAAGAGTTTTAAAATTTGAAGCCGTATTTTTTTAATATGGATGCACTGCATTGGTATATTGTACTTTGTAAACAAATTATTGTCTTAGAAGAGAGAATGGAGTTGTACATTTATATGTATATTTGTAATTTGGGGGCACTTGTTTCTGATCAGTTTTGAGAATCCTTTGAATATTTGTTTCTGGTGTAGGAATGTGTGCAATAAGAACTGTATTGTTGGTGTAAATCTGAATAGACCAAGATATGCGAACTCTTTACAAATCTGCCACTGGAGACTACAGTTTAAAACAATGTGTCTGGTTATCAAGTTGACCAGGAGTGGATTGTGGTGGACTTATTGTGGTCAACCTGAGCAGGAACACCCAGCTGGACTGAGTTGTTGTGGTTCTGGGTGTAGAGGATCCACCTGAGGATTGTTGCCGATGCAACAGAAAGAAGATAGGGGCTGGCTGTTTCCCAGGAGAAGCTCTGTTGCAGCTGGTTCTCCTGAATGGGACTTACCTGTTCTCATCACAGAAGGAGCTTGAGGCCTGCTGTTGTCCAGGATGGCTGCTCTTTGGTTTGGGGAGCACTGGTCTTCATCTCCACTGTGAGTGTCATTCCCTGGCTCCAGTATAGATTCCTTCAGCCTTTTAGTGCAGGCGTGGACTTACATGGGACAGTGCTGTGGGCTCCCAGCCCTTGATTGGATCTTTCAGGGTTTCCAGTGCATAGATAGATGCTCTGCACTCTTCCTGCATTTGGCCTGTGTGTGCAAATGTTGTAATATGTAAATGTCCTGTACTAAATCTGCTGTCTTGTAAACCACTGACTCTGGAAAAGTCACTGATACAATCCTCCTATCTCAGCCTCCCAGAGGCTGGGATTACAGTTCACAAATACCCTCCTCCAACTCCTAAGTATTTTTAACATGATTACATGGTTTTTGATAGCTTCTTGCTGTCTGGTTTGACAATATGTTCTCAAATCATCTTGCGCACTTTCTCTTCCAAATGTGGACTCAGCCTTGTTTCTTTCAGTGGAGAATGACATTTAGACAACCCCCCAGTGGGTTTAGGGCTGTTCACTGCTACTGGGTCTGTCATTGTTCTTAGGCCTTTTTGGTGGGTACAAGCAGGAAATATATATTTTGTTTAAAGAGAAAACAGATCTTGAGTTTATTCTGATACTTCAGATTTACAAGGGTACAATGAAACCATACATGATGGCTTATGCTTTATAATTTCAGCTACTTGGGAGGCTGAGGCAGGAGGATCCCAAGTGGAGGCCAGCCCAGACAACTTGGACAGCCTTTATCTCAAAAGAAAAAAAAAAAGACTGAAGATTTAGCCCAGTAGTAGAGCACTTGCCAAGCATATATGAGGCTCTGGGTTCAGTCCCCAGTACTGAGGGAAAAGAAAAAGGTGGTTTTACTTACCTACTATGATCTTTGTATTTGTTTCTTCTGGTGAGTGCTTCAGTTCCTCAAGGCAACCACATTTATTTTACGCCACCATACACACTCAGCTGTCTTGCAGAAGAACCACTGATACTACTGTGGGTGAAATAATTACTGGAAAGAGTTTGAGGTTAATTTTTTTTCTTCCTAATTCACCTAAACTGGGCATATCTCACTGGAGATAGCCGGTCAGAATCCTGTATTTTAAAACCTCTTGACATCATTCTGTGTGACCAGGCCACCAACTTGATACATAGATTTATTCATTTATTTAATTTTACTTTAATTTTATAAGGATTGTGTTTTAAATTATATTTAGAGAAGTATGATTTATATATAACTAACACACATTAATTTATAAAATTATTTGTAAAACAAATCTATGAAATGGCTCGCTGTGCACTGACTCTCAGGGTCCCGGCAGTATCAAGCTTTAGTTACCTACGATGGAATTGTGCTTGAAAACACACTTACTGGCTTCTTTTCGTCCCTCCTCTCACTTTCCGGCAGCATTATCCATTTTCTGGGATCACCTCAAATACACTACGTGTGCACAAGTATTTGTATTTTGGTCTACTTCTAGGGTAACCTGAATCCGGCCACACTTTTTTCTCCATCTTGATTTTGCCATAAAACACATCCCAGAGACATCCCTCCGTTATTCTGCTAATCACCCCGTGGCTGCTGCCAGGGAGCTGCTCCATTCCCAGTATCAGTCTGGAAAGCTCCAGAGCAGGAGCTGGACCAGGAACACTCACACTGACAGAGGGCAACTGAGGCTGGGCTGCGGACATTTCCGTAGTTCAGGTCCCAGCGTGCATCTGTTCCTTAAGAGAGAGGCGACGGCTGAAGGGACTTGACTTGGGCCCCGGATTGCTCTGGTCCACCTGGGTGCAGAGGGAGGCGTGGGGCTGAAGAGGGCGGAGTCTAACACTTAGCAGGGCGGCACCTGCACCTGCTCATGCGTGAATACGTGATAGACACAGGTGAGGGACGCTTTGGGAAGCCAGCGTTCCCACCGAGGCCCCTCACAAGGTGTGTCTGGCTGTAGAGACCGGACAAACGTGTGAAAAGGGGAAGGGATAGTTGATCTATTTGAAAACACAGCTGCCTGGCCTGAACGTCTCCCCAAAGCTGTGCTACATCTGTATCTTTTCCTGAAGTATTTTATTCATCATCACATCCATATTTCTTTTTGCCTCAGACTTCAAATTTTGTTTTCCTCTGGTATTTATAGCAACATCTGTGGTTTCTCGAAGTGTAAAAGGAATGTTTTAAGATGAAGATATTTTCATAGAGCTGCAATTCACCAAAGGACGGTTGACTCAGGTGAAATGAAGCCAAAGGGAAACCAAACCTTGTTGATTTCCTTTTATCCTTGCGGGAAGGAGAAATCATGAATCAGTTTCAGGTTAGTGTCTCTTCTACCTTAGTCTTCCAGGGCCAATGCATGAATATTAGACCTCTGTACTCCTACCATGAGGCAGACCACGCACTAAGTGCTGTGATACAAAGAGACGTGATCTACCTCTTCTTGGAGCCTTCCCAGGAGACAGAGAGAGACAGAGACAGAGAGAGACAGAGAGAGAAACAGAGAGAGACAGAGAGTGAGACAGAGAGACAGACAGACAGACAGGGAGAGACAGACAGAGGTCTTATAACTACATGTAAAATTGCACTTCGTATTTAAAAAAAAGTCAGAATAGGAAATTTGACATGATGGAAGGCATTCAGAAATGAGTGATGGTGATGTATGAGAACGTCACAATAAACCCATTCTCTTGTATAATTCATAGGTGCTAATAATTATAATTAAGAAACAAATGGTGATTACACAAGAGGAAGATCTGAAGGAGGCAGTGAAATGAAAAGAGTTATGTAGTGGCAAGAAGGGAATTCAAGGAAGGGGGCAAAGCCTTGAACAAGTCCAGCAATAGGAAGAGACTGTGAGCAGTAGGTGAAATGAAGGAAGGTAGAGGGGCTGGAGGAGACTGTGCATGGAGGACACGACGGGCACCGAGGTGAGAGAGGACCCAAAGATTGACAGTGTAGGACTTTGGAAGCCGTCCAGAGCTGGAGCCACGGAGAAGCTAACAGCATTTAAACTTCGGCACCCCTGACTTGCACAGGATCCTTCTATGGCCCTGGCTTGTGAATATCATCAATCCAAACAGTATATCAATTTATTTTTTTGCTCAAGAAAAACTTAAAATTACTGTGAAATCTCACAGCTCACATGCAAAATAGACTTGATAAAAGACTTCTCATATTTGTCAATAATCTTACAAGTTTAGGCGGCATTGCCAATGAAACTGGAAAGCTAAAAAAACCATTACTCCACAGGGAAAATTGTTCAGAAAGTCTGAATTCCCTTTCTTTTCTTTCTATAGATGACAACCTCACCAAAGCATGCGGCCTACAAAGTATAGGAAAAATTATAGAGTTGAGTCAATATGCTAGTTGATAAAAAATATTTTTAGGATTGTATAGTGTTAGTGGTATCCATTACTTAAAAATTGTAGTTTTTGAGTGATTTATGTTCTTATTTTACATACACATTCAAGTGTGTACTTAATTTTGAGTACAGAATTTTTTCATTCTTAACCATTTTGGAACTGTTGTTACTGACCTTGGTTATCATCTCAGGGCCTTAGAGATGGTCTCTTTTCTTGAGCCTCAGCACTGGACATATGTGGCGGACAGAGAAGATGGGACACAGGGACCCCTGCGCCCCTCATCCCCATCAAAGGGCCTCCACAGTTGAAAAGATAAACCAGACTAAAGGCTGTGAGGGCTCCACCTGAAGACAGTGATTGACAGACAGACAGCTGCAGATTGCACGAAAGAGAGAAATTACCTTAATACCAAGAGAAACAGAAGCATCTATATACTAAGGCAAGAAATACAAGGTAGGGGACCATCTATAAGACTGTCAGTAGTGGGAGAACATTTAAAAATTTAATGCATAAACTTATGTCCCATTTATTAGAGAAATTGTATGTACTGGCAATTGTGATCAATGGTCACGTCTATGAATCACCTCTTTAAAGATCAGAACCAATAATTAGGATAGATTTATGCCCTCCTGGTTATAGTAAAAAATGTCTTCTGTAGTCATTTTCTGTTGTTGGAATGGCAGTTTCTACACTTTTAAAGAAAATTAGAAGCTGCATATGGACAACAAATTCTCTCTTTCTGAAATGTCTCGGTGACTTCATCCTCTCAAAGGAAGTGGTGGGAGATGAGGGTGATTTTCGGTGGTTGCTGTTTTCTTCACATGATTGTTGTCTGCCTGCATATGCTCAACTCTTGAAGCCTGTTGTGGCTAATCAGAATCCAGCACCCATAATTACAGCATCTGATAATATTTTCATTAAAAAGTTCTGATTTGTAAAATAGCAGTTTTACTTCCAAGGCAAGTTTTAGCTTTATAATCTGTTATTTTCCTTTTGCCCCAAGTAGCCTTATCTGTTTATGATAATCTGCTTTCTTCATAGACTTTGTGTCTGCAGCTTTTCCTTTATCTTCCTCCTGCCATCATGCTGAGCAGTCTTGGAGATTTGCACTGTCCTTGCTTTCCGGTGTGATCGTCTTAATTGCCTCTGCTCGTCTGCATCCCTGAACTGTGATACAGGTTTACCCGCCCGTCATCTTAAGTGATGGTGCCAGTTCATCTGAATATTATATTCCATTTGTTTACAATGCCTGGAGTATGGCACAGTTTTGGTTACCGAAAAACGCTTTTGTGTACCCACGTCTTTGCTTTCAGTTTTTCCCTGCAGCCCATCGCCATACTGGGCTCCATCTGCCACAGACTCTATGGGATGGTAGCATCTGTGTCCTTAAACTTTGATTCCTTGAAGACCAGGTCGGTACCGAGCCACATCTAGTGCCTTATTTGCACAGGCTAATCACAGTATGTGCTTGGAGACTGAGTAGTGGTTAACCCCATGATGTGACTGAGACAGGGAATTGAGACAGGGACCAGGGAATAAAGGAAAAGACCAATGTTACCTTTACTCACCAAGTTTAAAGGTGGTTTGTTACACAGCAGTAGATAACTGGAGCGCTCTTGGGATACAAGATCCTTCACAAATGTGGTGATGAATTCTTCATACAGCAGGAAGATGGGGGATGACCAAATTGCCTTTCTCTTGTAGGGTCCTTGAGGGCCAGCGGATGAATAACTGCAGATAGACACGTGTCCCACTTTTCTGATGATCATTCAGGCAAACTTAGCTGGTGTGCCTGTGTGTGTGTGTGTGTGTGTGTGTGTGTGTGTGTGTGTAGAGGCCTGACTTAATTCACCTATCCAATTCTAGTGAAAAGAGATTGACTTGTATCCACAGGTAAGGGGAGTGTCTTACCTCATAATCTGAGGACTCTTCTATCTGGTGAGTCAAAAGCATCAGACAGAGCCTTGCTGTTCCCCAAATACTAACGTATTCCCAGCTCAAGGGTTTTACTTCTGCTCCTCCATTTTTCAAAAGCCACCTTCTCCCTGATTTTCACACAAAGTGCTTCCTTACTGTCTTTGGGACTTTGCTAAAAACTCACAAAGGGGCCTCCCAACACTACTGTCTCTAAAACGGAAACCTGACTCCACTCGGGCACCCAGCTCTGCCCTGCTGTATCTCCGCATACACTCACTGTCATTATCACCCATTCATTTGGTCCTGCTTGTCTTCATTCAGAGGTGTGTGAGTGATACAAGGGCAGGAGCTCTGTTTTCTTTCTGCTTCATTGCGGTACTGAATAAGTGGCTGTGGGATGAATGAGAAAATGGAAGACAGTTTGTGGTAGCACTTTCATCTCTAGGATCTCATGTAAGTTTCTCAACATCAAAAGAAAAGAATTCTTCCCATTTTACAGACAAGAGAACTCTGGCCCCAAAGGGGAAATAATTTGTATAATATCAGAAAGCCAGCAGGCGATTGAACCTGGGTCTTAACCTGGGTTTTCTGAGTCTATGTCTTCAACTCATTCGACAAAGCTATGATTCTTCCTTCTTTTTGGTCCAGATGTCTCTTTGACACAGGCACTCATGCACACACATGTGCACTCAAATCTACACTGATTGCATGTAATTCCAGGACTCAGCCCCTCCCCCCAGTCTTGCATGAGGACCTTGCCCTCTACTGTGAATAGGAAAGGCACTCATTCTCACACTCTTTTGTGCCTTTTCCCGAATGATACTGGGTTATTAGCTAATTACTACTGCGAAGTCCTGGGGAAATACCGAGTGCTTGTTCAATGCTAAATATGGTTCTTAGTGGAGCTTTGATTTCAGAGAACAGTTAAGGAGTCCTGAAATAAGCACATAACAGTTGTGCAGGGAGCTGGCAGCTGTTGGGCATGCCGCGGTGTGTAATCAAACTCTGTGTGGCTTTAAAGGTACTTCAGCTCTCTGCTTGCTACATCTGTCCTTCCTGGAAGTTTGCATATTTTCAAGGAAAAAGGTTCATGACTGATTGATCTCTGAAGTCCTCCTGTGTTTCATCTTTCAGTGTCTGTTGGCCTTTCTTCTGCCCCACCCCATCTCAGCCCCTTTACATACAGTGTATTATCAGTCTGCCTTTCCAAAGGGCAAATAGAGATGCCACCCAAATTTCCTGTCATCCCCAAATGTTTCCATCGCATCCTGTCTGTCCCTACTTGTTCACTTCTCAGAGGAAGTGTGCCCTTTCAGTAATGCCTTCATGGGCTTGTGACTTGTGCAGCCTACACCCTGCACTCAGAAAGGTCCTGCAAGTTGTGAGGAAAGAGAAAAGGGGCCATTGTTGACTGCTTTGAATAAATATAACATTTGAGGAAGATTTTTTTCTTAATTTTAACGGTACATTTTACACGTACATAGTGGATAACATTCATTACTGGGGATTTGTACCTGTACATGATGTATCTTGTTGCTTCTTTTTTGCCTATTCCCCCCATCCCCTCCTCCCCTCTTATTTATAAAAGCTTCGTTTCCATTTTTTCCTTCCATTTCTTATTTCTCTTGTCCTCTGTTCCTTTTCCCCTTCCTTGTTCCCTTTCCCATTTGGACACTTTCTTCCCTTTCCCAAAATAATACATTTAAGACTTTATTTACACTTTCGGTTTCTCACATCAGAGAAACAATGTGGTATTTAATCATGTGTGTCTAATTCATTTCACTTAAGAGTGTGGTCTCAAGATGCATCCATTTACCTAGAAACATCTTAAGCTTCTCATTCTTTATGGCAGAGTAGTACTCCATTGTATAAAAACCCCACATTTTCTTTATCCATTCCACAGTTGAAGACCTAATCCAAAAGTGGGCAGCTGAAATGAATAGACACTTCTCAGATGAAGAAGTAGAAACAGCAGATAGACATATGAAAAAATGTTCAGCATCACTGGTCATTTGAGAGATGCAAATTAAAACAACCCTGAGATTCCACCTCACTCCAGAAGGAATGGCTATTATCAACAAATCAGCCAATAAGAAATCCTAGAGGGGCTGTGGAGAAAAAGGAACCCTTCTCCACTGTTGGTGAGAGTGTAGACTGGTGCAACCGCTATGGAAATCAGTGTGGAGATTCCTCAGGGAACTAGGACTAGAGGTTCCATTTGACCCAGCTATTCCCCTTCTTGGTATCTTCCCAAAAGAATTAAAAGCATCATACCACAGCGATATATGCACATCCATGTTTATAGCAGCACAGTTTGTAATAGCTAAACCTTGAGGAAGAATTCTTTTTTTAAAATTTTATTTTAAACCAAGAACGTATGTTGGTACATTGTACATATAATGATCACATTCATCACATTTATTTTGTACCTGAACATGATGCATCTTGGTTTTCCCCCCTCTTCCCCATCTCTCCCCTCTGTTCCCTCCATCCCTATTTATCAGAGGGTTTATTCACTTTTCTCCATGATTTCCCTTTCCCCTTTCTTTCCTTTGTTCCCTTCCTGCTTTTTCCCCTTCTCTCTTTCTAGTGCTCCTCTCCTTTGTATATTATCTTCCTTTTATGTAATATCTATTACAACCCTTTGTCCTTATTTACAGTTATGGTTTCTCATATTAGAGAAACAATTCGATGTGTACTCATGAGTGTCTGATTTATTTCACTTAAAAGTATGTTCTTAAGGAACATCCATTTACATACAAATGTCTCTAGTTTATCCTTTTTATGGCTGTGTAGTACTCCATTGTGTAGAAAAATCACATTTTCTTTAGCCAGTCATTGGTTGTTGGGCATTTAGGTTGTTTCCAAGACTTAGTTATTATAAATTGTGTTGCTATGAACATGGTTGTGCATATATCCCTGTGGTATGATGATTTTAATTCTTCTGGGAAGATCCCCAGTAGGGGGCTAGCTGGATCAAATGGAACCTCTAGTTGTAGTTTTTTGAGGAATCTCCATATTGATTTCCATAGTGGCTGGACCAATCTACATTCCCACAAAGAGTGGAGGAGGGTTCCTTTTTCCCCACAGCCCCGCCAGCATTTGTTATTGGTTGATTTTTTTTCATAAATGCGGTTCTTTCTGGAGTGAGATGGAATCTTAACGTTGTTTTGATTTGCATCTCTTGAATGACTAGTGATGCTGAACATTTTTTCATATATTTATTTGCCATTTTTATTTCTTCATGTGAGAAATGTTTATTCATTTCAGTTGCCCATTTTTGGATTGGGTCTTTAAATTTGGGAGGTTTAATTTTTTTGAGTTCTTTGTATATTCTAGATGTTAGACCTTTGTCTGATGGATAGCTAGCAAAAATTTTTTCCCAGTCTGTGGGTTTTCACCCTGCTCTGTTGGTGATTTCTTTTGTTGTGCAAAAGCTTTTTAATAGCATGTGGTCCCAAGCACTGATTCTTTGTATTGTTTCCTGTGCAGTCTGGGTTCTGTTCATAAATTTTTTCCCTACCCTTAGGTCTTCAAGGATTCTTCCTATTCTATTCTCCAGTAAATTTAGTGTTTCTGTTTTAATGTTTAGATCCTTAATCCACTTCGATTTGAGTTTAGTACATGATGAGAGACATGTATCTAGTTTTAGTTTTCGGCATGTGGCAAGCCAATTTTTCCAGCACCATTTGTTAAAGAGGCTATCTTTCTTCCAATGAGGGTGTTTGGCTCCTTCATTGAAGATGAGGTATTTGAGTGTGTTTGGGGTTGTTTCTGTATCCTCCAATCTATTCCATTGATCCTCAGGTCTGTCTTTTTGCCAGTACCATGCTGTTTCTATCACTGTAGCTTTGTAGTATAGTTTTAGGTCAGGGACTGTGATGCCCCTGATTTTCCCCTGTTGCTTAGGATTGTTTTTGCTATTCTTGGTCTCTTCTGGTTCCAGATGAAATTCATGATTGTCCTTTCTAATTCTTTGGAGTATGTTAGTGGTATCTTGATTGGAATTGCATTAAATCTGTACAGTAATTTAGGAAGTATAGCCATTTTCACTATGTTGGTTCTTCTTGAGGAAGAATTCTAATTGGCTTACTTTTGGTCATAAATTTATCTTACCAATCACAATTGCTAAGGAAATGCGTCAGCTGAGCTGTTGCTGTCTGAATCTCACAGTTGCAGTTCTGGGGGTGTCCTGTTCCCTGTGGAAAAGTGTTCAGCACAGTGAGCAGACAGAGCAATCAGTGTGAACAGTCTTTTCTTCCCAGCATCCCTTCTCTGTCTCATTCTCTTCGTGGTTAATGCCATTGCCGAACCATCAGCTGGAAAAGTACTCTCATGAGGCAGATTCTCTCATCTCATTTTTCCACCTCTCATAACCTCTAGGTATTTTCAGAGAGCCACTTACATTTCTCTTGTTAAGCTCACCATTGATTTCCTTATTGTCAAGTCTATGGACTAGTATCTAATAACCTCTGATTTCATTTTCCTGAAAGGTTTTCCCCTGGTTATTCTTTATTAAGAAATCTCCATTTCCTTCCTTTCTGTAAAAATATATTTCTGGGCTTGTTTTTGTTCTAGAGCCTTCAAACTCTACCTTCAATTGGCCTTCAAACTCTACTCTTCTAGTCCGGCTCCTTAAACTGCCCCAGTGAACCCCCCTCTCACTGTTCCTTTTATTTCTGGCCTGTCCTTCCTCCCAGACTGTCCACACTTTGTAGATTCCGTCATCCAGGGGAGGAAGCATGGAAAATTGGGTTTGGATCAGGGTGTTGGGAATTAACAAAAAGGAGAAAGATTTCAAAGGTTATGAAGGTTATAGGATCAGTTGGACCTAGTGATAGATTGGAAATGGAGAGAGGGAGAGGAGAGGGGGGAGGGGTGCTGGAAACACCTTTAAAAGTCCTAGCTCGGAACTAGGGTGAGGGATGGTACCATCCACAACATATATGCATGTGATTGCACATGTGTGCTTGTGGGTCCATGGATGCTTACCTCGGAGTATGTACACAGGGCTATGAACACGTTTATGTGCATGTGCTGGCCTTTGCATGTGCGTGTGGGACTTGTAAGCATTTAGAGGTGTGGGGAGCATGTTGTGTGAAGGAAGGTGTGTGGGATGGTGGGGAATGAGGACAGTTCCATGTCCCCACAGCATACAACATCTCAGCCCCACCACCTGAGTATCCTGGAAACTTTGATTCTGAGGAACAGCCCTGGGGCAAAGAGGCTTATCACCTGCTGCCCCTTGCATGGCACCTGCTTCAAGAAACCAAACAGCACGGAGTTCGCTTAGTTAAGTTCCACTGTGACTTTTAAAAGGGGCTAATTGCAGTTGTTAGAGCCATCTTGCACACACTGGCCGATAGAAATAGGATGAAAAGTTTAGTCTTCCCAGACTCCACCTCACCTGCCCTAGATATGAACTTTTATCAGTCTGGGAAAATGGGTTTCTGGTGTGTTCATTATTGACTTTCTGTTCTCTGGTTGATTTGCAGTTCCAGAGAAAGGCTGAGTCTGCCCCCGGAACTAAGAGATTTCAGCTTTGGAGCTGAGAATTCCAACTCTGTGGCAGTGTGAGGCAAAGCACACTGACTCTAGATGTGGGAAGAGGGTGGGGATGGAGTCAAGGAAGAGAGATGTAGGTGGAAGCTGCTTTATGCTTATCATTCTTGTCTTTTTTATAATGAATTTATTTAAGCAAAGAGAAAATAGACTCCTTCGTTTGCTCTTCACTTATTTCTTCTCATACAAACAAATCTAAAGGACAAAGAAGAGCATGTTGTTAAGGATTTGGCTTCTACAAAGGTGAAATGTGCTGTTAAACTGAGATTCAATTATTTATCTATCCATCTTCCTGTTCCTCCTCTTTTCTTCTTTTTATCACAGTTAATATTTAACAAGCATTTGCTTTCTGCAAAGAATGTTGCTAAGCACTTTGTTTCTTTTGCCACTTGCAGGAATTGGATGAAGTTGTTACTTTGCCCCATTGTATAGATGAGAAAACTGATTCAAAGAGATTTAGTGATTTGCCTATGTTTACACTGCTCGGAGGAATAGATAAGGGAGGTGAGCCTAGGCCAGTGCCTGAGGTATCTCAGCTTTCTGGCAGAGCATAATCCTCAGAGTTAACCCCTCTCCTCACTAAAAAATAGGAAAAATAATTTAAAAAATCACTGGGAGTTTCAAATACTATGTCTTATTTTTCCAATGCTTCACATATACTTTCTGTATACCATATATAGTATACGTATTATATATGCATATATATTTCAGATTAAAATGGAACATACTTCAAATTCCATTTTTGATCTGCCCCACACATAATAGGGTATGACTCTATTTTCAAGTCTTAATACACACTTCTATTTCATCATTTTTAAATGGTTGATATATCCTATGTGGTGAGAAAAATTCCATTTTGACTTTGGAATTACCTTGAATTTACAGATTGCCTTGGAGATGATGCCGGCTTC
Organism: Hystrix cristata; assembly: GCA_004026905.1. Taxonomy (NCBI): domain Eukaryota; kingdom Metazoa; phylum Chordata; class Mammalia; order Rodentia; family Hystricidae; genus Hystrix; species Hystrix cristata. The sequence goes on along the minus strand of PVJO010007851.1, from coordinate 31,492 downwards.
CTCTGTAGGAAGGCAGAAAAATGCGGGACATCTTTGAATATAGAATTCAAGTTGGAGAGAATGGATGTAGAAGAAAAGGGAAAAATAGATTTTCTTTAAAGCAGGTGTTGCTTGGCAAGTGCTTGTCCAAGGGTCACGTCTCTCTTTCCTTCATGAAGACCAAGACCACAGGTGGGGGACGTTGTATGTTCTGAGGGTCCCTCAGGTCTTTGCAGTGGTGGAGGCTAAGAAAGTCTCTCTGTTAGTGAAAACTTTTGATTTGTATGACTACAAAATATGGTTGGAAAAAATGTGGGTCCTGCATGGTGGTGGACTGGTAAATGTTTAACATCCAGCTAACAACCAAGCCCTGATATATAGTATTTATCACTTCCATGGTGTAAATAGTCCCATCATGGCCAGTTTCAAGCTACCACATACTGTCCCTTCACAAGAAATTGCGAGAGATGTACCATAGCAAATCCCATACAGCGTTCCCCTAGAATGGATAAATACCTTTTTTTTTTCCTTTTCTATTTTTGGTGCCGGGGATTGAACTCAGGGTCTTGCACTTGCTAGGCAAGCACCCTAGCCACTGAGCTAAATCCCCAGCCCCCTAAATGGATAATTAGATGTAAACAACCTGAAAAGTAGAAGGATATTAATGTAATATAATAATTAGGAAGTCATGACTTTTGAGTATTTATTTTATGAACATCGTTTATGTAATTGAAAGTTTATATAATTTAGTTTTTATTAATGGCTGTGTTTAACAACAGGTTTGCAAAATTCTTGATAAATTTAACAGTGAGTTGTCACAGTAGCACCAATATGAGCCACTTCTAGCACACCACTATCAGACAGGCAGTTTCTGTTGGTGAAAGAGTTCAGGTAAGCAGATTCAAATCTGCTCTGTGCAAGAAATGTGCAGTAGGTACATGAGGCAACCAAGTACCTGAAATGAGGCAAGTCCAAAGGACATGTGTTGTAGCTAAACAATATACCCTGGATCTTGCAGACTAAGCAAGAAAAAAGGTAGACTATCTCATTAATAAATTTTATATTGATGACATTTGGACAAGATACTATTTTGCTGTATTGAGTTAAGTAAAATACACTATTCAAATGAATTTCACCTGTTTCTTTTTAAATATTTTTAAATATACTATAAAATTTAAAGTTACATAAAAGGGGTGACTGAAAAATACAGTGGATGTTTAAAAAACTTATTACAGTGAAAGACACATTGTCAAGAGGGGGAGTATTTTGAGGGAGATTAATGGCCATGTGTCTTTTACTGTAATAAGCTTGTCTATTTAGACATTTGGTATATGTTTTGATGTCCTCTTGTTGATCAGACATAGCAATTTCTGTCAAATAGTAACATTATAGTATGTTCTCATCCACTTCCGGCTCTTCCCCAAAGTCAGAATAACCATGAAAGGTACATGTTTTTGAATCAATTCAGGACCTGGAGGCAGCCACAGTAGCACAACTAAAGACACTCATAAAAGTGGAATTCCAGAACTGCTTAAGAAAATGCAATATCGATGCAGTACGTGTGTTTAAACTAAGAGGAATATTTTGAAGGAGACTGACAGCAGTGTGTCTTTTACTTAGTATATTAAAAAACATTTAAACATTTGGTCATACCTCATATGTGGCTCCCATTGTATTTCTATAGGGCAGTGCTATTCTGGAGGGTTCACTGTCCATCTGAGAAGTACTTTGGGGTGCAAGGAGGGGGCCGCAGCCTCCAGAGACAGAAGCTGCTAAGGTCAGGACTAACTCTGATTGTTAGAGGTATTAGAAAGAAAAAGGTGCTCAGACATGGTTCCAGGCAGCCAGAGTGCTGTCTCCTTCCCACTTGCCTCCACCCCAGCTTGCCGTCAGACAGCACCATTTCTTGCCTGGATGGTGGCTCTCCTAGCACCTTCCTGACTGGTCTCCCTGCTTCTACTTTTGCCTTTAAGAATCTATTTTTCCTGCCACTCCTAATAGAGTGATTTTTAAAGAACATTTTAGTCTATTCAAAGGAATATACTCAAATTACCTTTCATGGCTCCCAACCTAATCCCTTTGGAGTCAAATCGGAGGTCATTTTAGCCTGGTCTTGAATGTACTACATATTCTGACTTCCTGTCTCACCTTCCGGTCTCTGTTCTATTTGGGTTGTTCCAGTTGAGAACACTCAGTTCTTAAAACCTGCCAGCTGCCTTTGCACATTGCTGTTAATTCTGAGTGCAACACTCTTGCCTCGGCACCTCACCTGGGTAGAATATTCTCAAGCTTCAGGTCTTCTGAGAAACCTTCTCCATCCACATTCCCTAATAAAGACAAATATTCCCTTCCTCCTGTGCTGATTTTTATACCCATCCCTTTATTACCCCTTTGGCACGCATGTGCTTACTCATTCAATCCTCCAGTTCAGCTCTGGACAGTAAACTCCATGTGATAGAACCACAGCTGTGCGATGTACTGTGACACTGAAGCTGTTATGTAGGAGGCACTTGGGAAATATTTGCCAAAAAGGGAATAAATTAATGGAGGGCTGTTATCTGAACCAGGACAGAGCTTAATGTCAGTCTTTAAAATTAGACTCGATGAAGAAGGACTGAGACTGTGGTAATATGGCGGGAAGAAACAGCAACTCCAAGGGAGGGAAGAAGGAAGATACCAAGGCGGGAAAGAAAGCTGAGCCCAGCCCAGCCCGGTAGGAGCAGCCTGGCTCTGCTTCATCTCAGGCGGGGACTTCAAAGCTCTGCAAAGGGAGAGAGTCAAGATGCATCAGTCTCTGGAGGTGTTAGTGGCCCGAGTTTGATGAAGCACCGTCTGTGGCAGGTTTTGTAATGAAGTGTGGCCATGCAGTGTGTTCATGCAGAAGTAAATCATCTGGCAGATACTTTGGGGCTTATCTACTAATGAAAACTCCTTGGCATTTCTGTAAGCATATTATGGTCAATTACAATTAATTCAGTTTGCATCGACTGCCTTTTTCCTTATGCAAAGATTGTGCAAATCGAGTGTGTGAGCTGAGGGCTCGGAGGCCTGTAAAATCCATAATGGTTAGCTTTCAGGGGTGGGGAGGAAAGAATAAAACCATGAGCTGTTTGAAATTTAAATCAGGGCAAAGCTGGTCAATAGAAGCAGCTCACTGCACTTGGATTAGTTGGGCTGGGCATGAGAGGAGTCTGGGGGTATTTTCTTGCTACCCAAGGTCACAGTGTCTTGGGCTGTCCCTTCTCCTTATCAGTTTCTTCTTTGGGCTCCGCCCCTGTATTCCTGGCTCTAGCCTCTCAACAGCCCAGGGGACCCAACTTCCTGTCTGACGACTCATAGCAGTGTGACTCATGAGGACACATTGCTGCTGCTTAGAGAGAGATGAGGTTTTGTCTTTTTTTCTTTCCCACAGTTTCAAGAACAAAGTTGGGAAAATAGCAGGTGTTAAATACATTTCTAAAATTTCATTTCTGGGCCAGCTGGCCTTTGTTGGAAATTAGCTATGTGCTAAGAATTGTGCTCAGTACTTCAGGCATGTTTTCAGGCATGTATGTGACATGTATGTGAGCCCCACACACTCTTGTGAAGTGAATACTCTCATTTCCTAAATCTTACTGATGATGAGTCATGGTCTCAGGGTCTGTTCTGGGGAAATTAAACTCGGTTAGGTCTTACCATTAGGCATAAGCCTGTTGCTAAATAATTTTTGTGACTTTAATAATTGCTTATATTTAATTGTACGAGTATACATGAACATATTTGCATTATGAAGAAGAAATCACACTTTCTGCACATTGTCAAAGCCTCTCTTAACTGTTCTTCCTAGTGTCTGTCCTGATCAGAAATGACTATTGCTATTATTTTGGTATTTCTCTTTCCAGGTGCCCTTCATACACTCATGTCCATGTAGTGTGCATGTGTGGGTGCACATACACTCCACTCTACCCATTGGCCTACACTATACTGTTTTATTCTATAAGATAGACAGAAAAATTCTCTCCACGTGTGTAGATATAACTCTACCACATTTCTTTTAACTGTTGTACATTGTATACATTTAGCTTAATGACGCCCCTATTGGTGGATACTTAGGTTATTTCCAGTCTGTGATGGCTTTGGGGGCTTTCTCCATTGAGCATGGTTGACCCCAGAGGTTCAATTCTCCCCGATTTAAGTCCTCTCCTTTACAATAACACTCTTGAGAATACAGAAACAGCCACAAAGCTGGTTATAAAATGAAAACATCATGAAAACCAGATAGTTTCTGGGGAATTCCAGACAATGTAACATGACTCCACCAAGTCCCTAGAGAGCTAGAAGCAGACTCTGAGGAGGTGGATTGGGACGGGACACTGGAAAGAGAACGAGGGGAGGGGGGAGAGCAGGGGCATAAGGGCTGAGGAAGAGGAGTCTATTTTGGCCCCAGACATTGCAGGTTCCATTTGCTAATTTATCACAAGACCACAGAAAAATTGATCCCTCCTGCTCCATCCAGATGTTTCTTTCTTGAGTTCTGGTTTTACCCCCACAGCTCTTACCACATCAAGGAGACAGTTGGCAGTAAAAAAAAAAAAGAAGAAACTTTCACGTTAGTAGTATTGAAATCTCCTCTGCTGTATTCTTCTGGACCGTCTCAGTCAGGGAGCTGGGACTGGGAAGCATAAATTATCAGGCTGAACCATATGAAAGCAATGTTTTTTGTAGATCAAAAATGGTCGAGTACCTTCAGTTTCATGTGGTTCACTTAAATAGATTTTAGAAGCAATTCAAATTCATCTTTTAAGTGATTGGGTTGGCGTGGCAGTTAGGGGCTTTGCTTGTGGCCCTTCAAAATTCCAGAGGAGGATTTTGAATTCTAATCGCTGTATGAATTAGGGTTGCAATTTGGAATTAAGCTGCTTGGTGGTAAGGTTGGGAATAAAGTTGACAAACACGTGACATAAATTTTTGCCCCTCTGTAATCCTTCATCCATGGCAGCTGTGACTAATTGATGAAAGTACTAATGCTTACTGAGCCCAGATGTGAATGCAGGCTATTTCCCATCACATTTCTCTAAAGAGACACTACCTGTTGAAGAACCAGCCCTTAGCCATCTGTCCTGAGGTTGGAAGGGCTGGGGGAGAACTTGACTTGGTGACGGAATAAATTTAAGGTCATGTTTATATTTAGCTCCTAATTACAGCTTGTTTTGAGTCCATTTTGCTTTTAGGATAAGGTCAGAGTGAAAGGGAAACTCTTGCTGAGACTCTTGCTGAGGACCCAGGTTGGTTTTAAATTTTCAGTAAAGATGTTTCAGTGCTGGGTTAGTGTTCTAACTAGTTTGATTAGGTTTAATTGTTAATTTAAAAGTTAGATTGTTAATTTAAGAGTTCAACTGGATTCAAAATTGAGGTTCAGATTTGTGTTTTGTTTAACCTGGAGGTAAGGGTTATATTCCGAATTAAACTGGATGTGTTAAAAGAACTCAATATTAATCCCTTTTACCTGACACTGTGGTAACTCTCTGTGTGGTTTCTAAAGTAGCAGCAGTAGTTCAAAAAGCATAGATAATGTCTCTAATTGTATGCAGACAGATAAGTAAATTTGGTAAGTTACTTAGCAATTCTGAGATTCATCTTCAGCATTAGGAAAGAGCAATAGCAATGGCACCACAGGATTTTAAAAAATGAATCTCATATGAAACGTTCAGCCAGTGTTTGTTGGACAGAAGACACTCGGTAAATAGTAAGTCCGTTTACTTTGTTATACTTGCATCCTATTGCTCAATAAAATTGATACTGGTAGTGACGATTTCTTAAACATGTACTGTGGGAGAGGCATAATTTGGGGGCTTTGACATAGTGTTGGTGCCTCGGTTCACGAACTTAATTCTTTCCATGATTCTGGTCACAGAATTCATTCCATGACTCTGGTTGCAAATGAATTGCAAGCATACAGAGGATTCGGTGACCAGAATCGTGGAAGGAATTAAGTTTGTGAACTGAGGCACCACTGTGTTTTGCTTCAATTTCCTTTATAGAAATAGTGTGAAATAACATCATTATACTCATTTTAGAGCTGAGAAAACAAGCATAGGGAGATTAAGGGACTCGTCTCAGGAGGTTGCAATCAAACTGAATTGGGGTCTCAGTCATCACATAGCTGATCTGGGGCGAGAGAATCCACTTCCCATCTCACCTGATTTGTTGTTGGTAAGTCTCAGACCTTTACTGGCTATTTTCTGGTGACCTCTGTTCCTCACTGCATGGCCCTTCATTACATGGGATTGCCAAATGCGGTGGCCAATTCTCTTAGGCTGAGTGATCTAAAATGGAGAGAGCAAGAGCATGCCTAAGAGGGATCCTGCAGTCTTTTAACCTAAACTTGCCAGTGACATAAAATTACTTCTTCCATATTTCACTCATTACTAGGAAGTCACTAAGTCTAACTAATCCCCTCGGAAGGGAGAGTACCAAAGAATTTTTGTACATATTTTTGGAAAACACAGTAATGTCCTTTCATGCTTTCAACACAGCATGTCCATATTCTCATTTCAGCATTTGTAACTTGGTAGTGTTTTCCTTTATGTCTCCACTATTACATGAAAAGGGTCTCGAGAACGCACATGAGAAATTCTTTATCTCTATGCCCTCAACACACGCTCTCGGAGTTCTCGACTGAAGGAGGGCATGCGGGGACTGTTCTGAGCTGTCAAGAATATTCTATATCTTGACTGCAGTTGTATTACCTAGATGTAAACATTGCCGAATTGATAAAGCTGTATTGAATGGAATACCCAAGACCGAATAATTTATGCAGAAAAGAGATTTTGGCTTCTGGTTCTTATAAATTCGGGTGGTTTCATCCTCTGGTGAGGGACTTATGGTGGAAAGTGGAAAAGAAACAGATGTGCACAGAAGGGAAGGAGCAGGCAAAAGAGCTGACTTGCTTTAGAACAACCTGCACTTGAGGTAAAGAGTCGCTGGGGATTTGGGAAAGGCATTAATCCATTCATGAAGGCAGATCTTACATGATCTCAGATGCTTCTTTTTTTTTTTTTTTTTTTTTTTTTTTTTGTGGTGCCGGGGATCGAACTCAGGGCCTCGTGCTTGCAAGGCAAGTACTCTAATCACTGAGCTAAATCCCCAGGCCCCTCAGATGCTTCTTGAAGGCCCAACCACCTCCTAACACATCTACATTGGTGTTAGTACACGAGTTGTGGTCAGAACAAATTGTATTTAAACCATAGCATGTAACTTTAAAGATGTATGTACATTTAATGATATATAAATTAACATCAATAATTGAAAATAATAAATGGAAATTCTCATACTGAGAATATAAATACATGAAACTAAGATTTCAAAAATAAGAGTTTAAAAGCAAATTGGACACAGACGAGGGAAAGGTAAATTAACTGAAATATGGAAAACAAAAAGGATGCTATAGAGGAGTAGAGAGTCCTATGAGACATGATGAATGTGTATGTTCAATTAAATTCCAGAAGGTGAAAGGGGAAGAAAGGAACAGGATAAACATTTGAAAAGATTAATAGCTGGAAAGTTTTAAATATGAGGAAAGATAGCAAGGTATATGATGAACCCTTGATGGTAAAACCAAAGTAAATAACTTCTGGTTCATCACAGTAAAATCATTCAGTTTTGATTGCTGGGAATCAAAACTGAAAAGAAAAATCTGAAAAGAAACAAAGGGGAAAAGGCCCAATATGTTCCAGGGTACAAAAACAAGAGTTAAAACTGACTTTTAAACAAAAATTATGCAGGCCAGAACACAATGGAACAACAACTTCAGCATGTGTAAGAAAACACTGCCAACCTAGAATTGTATACCTAGAAAAATGTTCATTAGAAGTTAAGTGGAAATAAATACGTTTCACATAAATGAAACTTGAGATAATTTACACAGCAGACTTTCACTAAGGGAGATGAGAAAATTCTTCAGGCCAAAGGAAAATGATTCCATATGAAAACATAGAAATTGTGATATAATGAAGAGCCACAGAAGGGGTAAACATGTGGGCATATCTAAATCATGTGTGCTGTACTGTACAAAGCAATGGTAATGATCTTTTTTCATAGTAGCATTAAAACAAAAAAGATATAATCAGAATTGAAATGTACTTGGATTCTCCAAATATCTGGGAAGTAGTGTAAATATTAACTTGTATAAAGATCTAGTAGTTTAAGGAATTTGTAATCTCTAGGGGAAACTGGTAAAGAAGTGTGAAGGAATATAGCGCTAAAAATGTAATTGAACAGAAAATGGAATAATAAAAAGTACTTGATTAATCCTGAAGAGCATAAGAAAGAAGAGACATAAGGATAGAGAAACTGAAGACAAATAGTAAAATAGTAGATTTAAACCGAAATTTATCAGTAGTTATTAAATGTACAAGGCCTAAACTCTGCAATTAAATGAGAAATAGATTTTTCATTAAATCATAAGCCGCTCACAAAGTATTTGCTTTAAATATAAGGGCACATACAATTTGAAAGAAAACATATACAAAAACTAACTAAAAGATAACTGGTAATTTATCCTTACATGAGACAAATCCTATTTTAAGAAAAGCAGTAGTACCTGAGATCATGGTAGACATTTCGTAATGATTCAAGAGCCAATTAAAATGATGTAACAATTCTAAGTCCATAAGTACCTAGTTCATATAACTTAAATATATCAAATAGATAAATCTATAATCATAGTGGTTAATTTAATATAAACTTCTTAGAGCTGAGAGAACAAACATTAAAAAAATCAGTAATTTTAAAGATCTCATTACATGCAATTTAATTTACATCACTTAGCCTAATTTACTTAATTGAATAAACCTAACTGACTTAATTGAATACTAACTGAATATTAATAGAATACTTACTAACATCACACATGGACTAGTAAGTAAAATTGATTACATTTTGGGATAGAAATCAAGTTTCACCACATTTAAAGCAGTAAGCTGTCTAGCATATGTCTTCTCACCAGCATGGAATTGAGCTAGACATTAAGTAAGAAAATTAAAAATGCACAAATATTTGGAAATTAAATAATTCATTTCTAAATAACGTGTATCAAAGAATAAATTATAGTGTAAATTAGTATTTGAGGATAAATTATAATAAAAATGACATATACAAACATTTGGTATGCAGCTGAAGTTGTATTTGAAGGAAATTTATAGTCCCATATCCTCAAGTGAGTGAAGAAAGACAGACATTAATGATTCAAGTAGTCATCTCAAGAAGTTAGGGGAAAAAAAAAACAAATTAAACTCATTGAATATACAACAGATAAAACAGTAAAGTAGAAATTAATAAACTAGGAACAAATACATAGCAGAGGAAATTTTAAAAGCCTAAAAAAGTTGATTCCCTGAAAGACTAAGAAAATAAATATATAGAAAGTTTAATTAGACAAGAATTAGATAGGGCATAAATTACAACATAATAATGGGGAAAGATGTATTAGTATTGATTATATACAGATGTGGAGTATATAATGTAAAGATTTGTGCTAAAATATTTTAAATATATATAAAATTTGAAAATTTCAATAAAAACATGTTTGATCAAAACTAACTTAAGAAGAAAGAGACTATTTGAATACTCAGTGGTAATAGGTATATTTAAATTGGAACTGAAAATATTTAGATGCAAATTACTTTACCAATTACACTTTAAAATTATGGAAGAGATATATATTTTTTCAAAAATTAGAAATAGAAAAATAAGGCTCCTATGAGGTCAGGCATTCTTTGGATCAAAACATGACAAAGACATTACATAAAAGGAAACTATAGGCCTGTTTCTCTATGTAGATGCAAAAATCCTAAACAAAAGATTGTCAAATTAAACCAAGTGGTATATAAAAAGAGAGTGTAGTCAAAGTTGGGTTTATTCCAAGAATGCAAAAGTGGCTTAACATTTAAAAACAGTCATTATTATTTGCCACATTAAAGGCATAAAGAGAAAAAAAAATAAACATCTCAATAGATTCAGTAAAAGTATTTGAAAAACTGAACACCTAATCACTACAAAAATGTAAAATAATCTAGGAGTAAATGGGAATTTACTATGTACTGCTGATAGATAATACATATAAAAAGTCATAGCTGATATCACATAATACTGAATGGTGATAGACTGAAAATTTTCCTCCTGAAATTGGTAAAGAGCTGAAGATGGCTACTATTGTCATTTCTAGGAAAAATTCTAGTAGAAGTCCTGTCTCCTATAGTTTGCATCTTGACTGACCACCCAAAAGTCCATGTGTTGAAGGTGTGGTTACCACCTGTGGTGCCTTTGGTGGCAGGTTTTGGAATCTTTAAGAGGGAGGGCCTAGTGAGAAAAATTTTCATTCACTAGGAGAGAGCCTCGAAGGAGGTAATGGCACCCTGGCTTCTTCCCGTCTTGCTCTTTGCTTCTTCTACCATGTACTCCTACCATGATGTGCTGTCTCTCTGCAGATCCAAAAGCAAAAGAGTCAGCCAACCAGGGACTGAAATCTCTGAAATTGTGAGTCTAAATCTACTTTTTCTCCTTAAAAGTTGATTATCTCAGGTACTTCATTATAGCAATGGAAAAGTTAACTAATACACTGCCCAGTACAAAGTCAAATGAAATAAATAAAAGGCATAAAGTTTGGAAAAGAAAGAAATAAAACTATAATTTTTGTAGAAGATGTGAATGAATATGTAGAAAATTCAAATTAATATAGAGATAGTCTATAAAAATTAATGGGTAAGTTTTGCATGGTTGCAGAATGAAAATCAATATAAAATTCAATATATTCTCCAATCAAAGACAAAAAGTGGACGAATGAACAAAAATCATGACCCAAATTCGTGCCCCTACAAGAACTTCATGGATCAAAGTTGTCCTTTCAATGATCATATTGGGTCAATTGGATATTCATATGGAAAAATGAATATAAAGCTTTATCATTTTAAAATCAATTGCAGATGTATTTTAGTTCTAAATATACAAAACAAAAACAAAACATTGTAAAGGTAAATTTGTGGCTATTGTCATGATCTTAGAGTTCTCTTTGGACAGATTATAACATTACTCTTATAAGGAGGGATTATTAAATTGATCGTAATTAAAATGTAGAATTGTGTTTGGCAAAATACACCATTAAGAGAGTAAAAATGCAAGCAAAGGAGTAGGAGATATTGAATATATATTTAAGTAACAGGAGGATTTTATCTGTAATACATAGAAAGTGCTTTCTTAAATCAATAAGAAAAAGGTAACCTAATAGGAAATAGGCATAAAGCTTAAAGATATTCCTTATGAACAGATATTCAGATAATCAACAACAAAACAAAGAGATGACTAACCTCACTGGTCTCAACTAAAATGCAAAATGAAGTCGCAGTAAGACATACCAACTTTTGGCAGGGATATTCAGCAATGAGTCATCCCTCAGTCCTGATATTGAGTGAAAGAAGGCAGTCACAAAAATGTCTTTCACATGAAGCTTTGGACAGGTAAGACTAATTGGCGATGAAATGTATGTATGGCTGCTAATTATAATACAGGTATATCAGGAGTGCTGGCTACATTTTTTTTTCTTGATCTAGGTAGTAATTACACCGGCTTATGTACAGTTGTTGCATGTTACATGCATATTTTGTGTGCTTGTTATTCAATATTAAATGTTTAAATAAAATCACCAGCCACTAAGCCAAGAACTCAGTTGTGGCCAGGGAGTTATTTCAGCCTTACATGGCTCAGGTTTTTTGCCGGGTAGTGTAACCAGGGTAGATTCAGCAGCGCATCTGGGAAGGATGGTGTTACCCCAGCCTTGTCAGCATGTTTTCTACTGTAACAAAAGCCATCTTTACAACATTCTCTCAACTCTCTAAAGATTTGACTGCGTGTTTCTCCTAAGGCAGCAGCAGTATTTGTGTGCACAAGAGAGGGGCGGGAAGGTGGGGAGATTCTACTTGCCAAACTAGACCAGGCTTTTTCCAACTTTAGAGTGATGCACAGCCACAAGAGGTGGGAGGCAGCCATGGGCTGCACCTCTGTCACCCCAGCACTGTGAGAAGCTGAGACAGGAGGATCACAAAGTTAGGTTCGGCCTGGGCAACTTAGTAACTTAGTGATATCCTGTCTGGAAAAAAAAAAAAGGCTGGAACTATATCTCAGTGTGAGATCCTGGGTTCGACCCCCAGCTCTGCACAAACCAACCAAACCAAAACCTAACCAAACAAAACCAACCAATGAACTCCACAGAGGTAGGGCCCCAGTTCCAAAGTTTCTGATCAGAGTGGACCTTTAAATTTTGTATTTCTGCAAGTTCCTAGATGATGCTAGTGGTAGTGCTGCTGGCATTAAGATCCACTGACCTAGTGCACCTCTTGTCAGCACTTCATTATTTAACAGAATGTAGGGTAGTTTGGGGAGTGGTGGACACTGGATCATAGGAAAAGGATATTTAGCCACGAGGTCCAAATTCCATTGTTTACCTGATTTCTTCCCCTCAAAACTATTTTGTGAGTGTATGGTGTGAGTTTTTATAAGGAGTCCAGTGATAATATAATAGTGCCTTGGTCTTATACAAGCCAAGACAATATGAGCAGAAGAGGCAATAGTGTGTATGTTTCCCAATATGTGATCTTTTTTAGGCGTTTGGCATTTTGATAGTTCAGCTTGTAAATCCAGGCCATCTGTACAGATAGCCTAGTCTATGTCTCTGGTGACAACTGTACCCAGAGACCTGATTTCTACTCCTGATTTTAAAAACCTAACTTTATTGGCATCAGCCCTAGTGTTGGAAGCAGGAGGTGTGGGAAATGGACAGGGAACAAAGGGGCAGCAGCCGACACAGGCGCCTTTCCCCTGCCGTGAGTTTTATTGTGTAGCACATCATATGTCCTCAAAAGTCGAGCTGAGTTGGTTACATTTTCCGTCCCCAAACGCCTCTTGCTTTGCACATGTATTTCAAAAGCTTGGAGTAGTTTACTTAATGTTGTCCCGACCACAGGACTTCCAATCCTGCAGCTGGTGAGTCTTGTATTCAAAAGGGTCTGGGACTTGCCAAGTTTTGACGTCATGTCTTTAGCAGCTCCGCTCTGTCTCTCTTGGGATGGGCTTGCCACAGCCATCCCTACCCAGAGATCAGCCAGAGTGGCTTTATCTTTTTGGCCTGGATGCTGACATTATCTTTGACATCTCAGTGTTCCCATGTCTGTTTACCTACTAAAGAACTGCTTTCCCCTTCGCCCACTTTCATTAACAGCACTGACAGCTCCCCCTTTCCCAGCGCTCTGCTCTCTGCTGGTTCTCATCAGGTAGGATAATCTGCCCTCCAGGTTAGCAGTGGAGACTGTTGATGCCCTATCTCCATCCTCACCTTTGAGGGTGCTCTGACTTCCAGCTGCGAGCATCTGCATCACTGTGCCTTGGGACTCCCTCCAACCCAGAATCCTGAAACTCTACTCTGTCTGCTTGCACAGTAAGCCAGTTGCTCTAGGAAGACGCTTATTTGATGACTCCTTGGCACTGGTATGTAAATAACCTGAATCATTTCTTGCTACGTGAGATAATTCTGGTGTGCTTTGTACTATTTCCCAGAATTTTGTCATGGTAGCTAGCTTAAAAATATGTCACATAGTGGCTCCATTTCAAGTAATTTGTGTATTTAAGTTACTTGTTGAGTGCCTCCTTCTTGTGAGGCATTGTGTTAGATTCAGGATATACCTAATGAGGTAAGCAGACATCGCTCTTGGAGTTTAGCGGGAGAAATGAACAATAAATGATCACACAGAAATGCACAATTTCAAAATCAAGGTAAGTGCTACTGTGGCCCCCAAAAGTTATATGATGAAGGCACTAAGTAATTTACCTACGTGACAAAGTGCTTGGAGAAGGCCTCTGAGGAAAAGGAGAAGGTGTTGAAGGTGTTTCTTTCTTTTTTTTTTTTTTTGGTGCTGGGGATCGAACTCAGGGCCTTGCAGTTGCTAGGCAAACACTCTACCACTTGAACTAAATCCCCAGCCTGAGAAGATGGTTTTGAACCTAAGGGATTTGAGAGTCAGCTTCAGTAAGAGCTGGGAAATAGAACACGCAAAAGTGTTGGAGAGAGTTTAGAATGTCTTGAATGGAAAGAGAGCTGATGGAAGAAGAGGAAAAAGTGAGAACCAATTCAGTTGGAGAGGCAGGTAGAGGCCAGATCGTCCATGGTCTTGTAGAGTCCGTAGGTGAATTGACATATGTTAGGTGTGTACACATAAGTTACATATAAGTTAGATGTGTACATGTATGTTAGGTGTGTACACATATTAGGTGTATACATATGAGTGCTATAACATGTGTGCCTCTCTTTGTGTTTATGTTCACCCAATGATATGATAGCGAAATGAAAAATGTTAATGTCTTATGTGTGCATTCATATAACTATACTTCTCTATATGTGAGTTTGTTTTCAAATATACTTTTTTATGTTTGTTTATAAGTATATATAGATGTATTGCTGTGATCATACTGGGTCTGTGGGCCTGATTATTTATGCAAGAATGTGCTGCTATGTGAATGTGTGATATGTATATCGGGTATATTTGTGTGTGAATATGTTTGTGTCATGCTGTTATCCGAATGTGTAGGTAGTTGTTTATGCATATTTTATGTATGTGTAAATTGTGTGAGTATCTGTGTTGCTGTGTGAAGCTCTGGAAACAGTTTTGTTCTCAACCAGACCACAAAAGCTTGGAATTTTTATAGCCTACATTTGCTAGCAACATGTAAAGTTTATTTGCAGTTACCGTTAAAAAATCCGAATTCTAAATTTTTATGTAAATACTTGAATATGTGTGCAATTCTCTTGGCTTCCGTATATCAGCTTCAGTTAGGCCCCAATCCTTACCCTTGTCTTTGTGAGTTAATGTCTTTATTCAGAGATGAGCCTCAGACCTGGGGTAGAGTGGTTTTGTTAGGCAGCTTTATATTTTCTCCGTCTGTTAATATCCTAGTTGTAAGATGATCCAGCAGTTTGAGTGTGGGTAAATCAAACACAAAGAAGCCATTTTGGAGCTCCACGGATGTTTCCATAGACTGAAGCTGTCAGAAAAATAGAGACAGTGACTCCCTGGAAAAGAAAACAAGCAGTCAGAGCTTGAGCTGTTACTTCCTTGAGAGCAAGTGGGCCTGGTCCTTTGATAGGAACTTCCTTCAGCTCTCTGTCCTGGCAACCCACCAAAAATAATTTTTGCTGCGTGGTCATGGGAAGCGGGCTCTGGCATGATTCCTTTTCTCCATGCAGAGTGTCTTGTTTGGTGCCCTATTTGTTTTTCTAGCTAGAATTGTAGGGTGTGATGAGGTCTTGGAAAAGTTGTCTAGTCTACTCTACAAACTCTTCCCTCCTAAATGACCACTGTTCTTGTACTTCAGCAGACCTGTGGTAAATTGATTGTGCTGATGTCTCAGTTGGTGGCTTCTTTGGATCAATACCCTGTACAGTCTGTAATCCCCTTCCACGTTGTCTCTAAGCTTGGCTGTATGACTGACTTTGGCCAATAAGAGGCCAGCAAACTTGGTGCAAGCACACATGTGAAAAAGCCCTTGTGAGTTTTTACTTTCTGCTTTTTGTTTTTCTGTAGTCACCTTAAGAATAAGGCCATGGTGGCCTGCTAAAGGATCCGAGACCACATGCTGAAGAGCTGAGCTGCCCCAGCCAAGGACATGTGAGGCTAGCTGTCATTTAGTGAACCTACAGCTGATAGATGCGTGGCATATGCCCAACCAAGAACAGCCGGCCCTAATGATCACAATCACCCAGCCGACCCATGGGCTCATAACAAATAATAAATGGCTGTAGTTCAAAGCTGGTTTGGAGATGGCTGCTGACATACTCCTCAATGGCAGGGTGCTTATTGCAACTGGAGGCAGTGCATTTCCTTGTGTGCCAACTCTGATAGTCATGTTGAAGTTAGAACCCATCTTCCTTATACTTCTGACCTTGCCCTTGGTGGGACATTGATAGAATAAATCCTTTATTTCATGGTGACCTTTGTGGATTTTCTGATAATGATCGCATCATTTTACTGTACCCTTCTCTAATGTATATGATCCTCTCACGGGGTGATTATCCTTAAATAAATTGTATTATGTCATTCTTTGCTAAAAACCCTTCCATCATTTCTCATTACACTTAGATTAAAATCCAAATTCCTTTCTGTTGCCCTGCACCATCCAGTATCTTTGCCTCAACTTCATCCTGAATCACTGTCATCCTTGCTCATGATGTTTTCCTCGTGCCCAGATGTCTTTATATTCTTGACAGTGCTAAGCTGCCTTTCACTTGATGGACTTTTCTCATTCTGTTCGCCGCTGCATAGGAATGAACACATGCAGACATTACTAAATCTTCTCTTTTCTGGGCCAGATATCACCGGTGCCTCCATTATTCTTCCGTTGGTACAGATTTAGGGCCTCTCGCTCTTCTGATTGCCTGTTCTAGTGTCCTGTTGCCCCACCTTCATGTTCTTAATGATGTTCTTGTTCTCTTTGGAGGAGGTCCGCACACACCAAGGAGTACTGCCCACCAGGAGAGACAGACCACACACGTCCATTTGTGCTGGGTATGCTGGATGGGTAGATGAGAAATGCCTGTGACAGAATATAAGGCTTCTGAAGTCACAATAAAGGCCTTGCAGCTTCTGTTCTGTGAGAAGTTGATGCCAGTGTAGACTGACAGAGCAGGTAGGAAGAGTCGCTGGGGATTTGCTGATGGCTGCCCTTGAGCCTCACCCTTTAGGTCAGCTCTGGGCAGAGGAGGGCTGGAAGGGCTGATGTGTGTCTGTTAGCACGGCAAGGCCAGAGTCCTCCTCAGCTCCGTGTGACATTCTTCCCTCCAACCTGAGCCTGAGGAGAGTCTGTCTTCAGGTCATGGATAAATGTAGAGTCTATTAACAGACTAGTAAAAGTCAAGCAATAGCAGCTCATTATTGTGGCCCCTGTCATCTGAAATGGGCTCTTTCTAAGCACTTAATTTGCTTTGTGTAGTTAAAACCTTTGAAACAACCCTTTTAGGGAGAGCTCGATGAAACCAGTTGCTTCCTAACCAATTAATTGCACCAAGAATGACCAGAGGAATAATGAAAGCAAAGCAAGAAAAGATTACTGGGTGATAGATTTTAGGTGAACTTCCATCCAAAGGACAATTTATAAAATCTTGGCCCCCCCGGGTAGCACTATTAGAAGATGCTAGTCTCTTCGGTAGGTGAAACCTTGTCAATCTTCAGGTCACTACTAGGGTGTTCGCTTGAAGGGGATTGTGCTCTCTGTCTGCCTCTGTCTGTCTGTCTGTCTGTCCGTCCATCTCTCTCCCCCTCCTTCCCTCCCTCTCTGTCCCTCACTGTCTCTGTCTCTGTCTGTCTCTTTCCTCCCTCTCTCCCCTTGTGATGGCTTGTGATGTGTGTACTCAGTCTGATACATACTCACACCACAACAGGCTGCCCTTGCTAGAAGTCTAAATCAGTGGGGCTGCCTAGTCTTGGACTTGAACTTTCAGAGTCAGGGACCATCAGGGACAAAAATAAATCTCTTATTACATACAAGTAGCCTGTTTCTGGTATTTTGTTACCATGACATAAAATTGGCCAACATTACTGGTTCTAACCAATGACTGCTAAATTAGACTTTCTTGGGAGTGGGGCCAGATAATTTGTGTTTTGAAAGTAGCTCCCTGGACACTCCTTTGGCAATTAACCTAGCATCTATGAACTGGCACTGGGAACTAATGGATTATGTCAGCATTTAGCATACTGTGGTTCATGGTGATTATAGGTAGCACACAGAAAGTTTGTTTTAAAAATTAAATTTTAATGGTTACATGTTCATTTTAAGTGTGCATTAGAAAAAGGCAGCATATTGAGCAAGTGTTATAGATATTATTAAGGAAAGGCTAAATGAGCACTTAATTAAAAAATTAGTTGATTTAAAGACCATTAAGTAGTAAAAGAAGTTTACTGATAAGGTGAAGACGGCAAATAAATGGCCAAAGTTTTGGATTTTCTGAATGGCAAAATTCTGAGATCCATTGGACTCAATGATTCTTGGGTTCTGTGCTGGATGTAACTTTGAGTAAGGATGTAACTTTGTATTTCAGTTTTTTCAGTCTCTCTTCTCCTCCTCCTCCTTCCTCTTCTCTTTCTCCTTCCTCTTCTTCTCTTCCTCCTTCTTCCTCTTCTCTTTCTCCTCCTTTCTCATCTTCTTCATTATGATCTTCTTTTTCTGTGCTTCTGGGGATTCAACCCAGGACCTTTTTATTGAGCTACTTCCTTAGATCTTTGCTAAAATTTTTTTGAGACAGGGTCTTGCTAAATTGCTGAGTTGCCCAGGCTGGGTTTGGATGTATGGTACTTCTGCCTCAGCCTCCCAGAGTGCTGGGATTACAAGTGTGCATCACAATGCTTGACTTCATTTAAAAATTTTTTTTTTTGATTTTTGGAGTTTCTTTATATAGCAGGTTTCAAATCGTGAGTATAGCCTAACTTTTTTTTGTCCAAATGAAATCTTCAGCTCTGGATTCCCCATGTTATTCTACCTCAATGTTTCCTTCCAATCTGCCTCCTGAAACCCAACCTTGGACAGATAAAATCCAGCTCTTGCTTGTCTTGGGCGAGGCTAGGAAAGGCCAGGAAGTATTTATACAGTTTTGGCATTTGAAGTACCTTCATAATCTTTCAGCTTTCTGTGGTCATGAGCCAAGGTCTGCATTTTGAGTTCTTTATATAGTCGAGATGTTAGTAAATTTGGGGGGTCTGATTTTTTTGAGTTCTTTATATATTCGAGAGGTCTGCGTTTTGGAAATTGAAATCAAATAAAGTTGCACTTGTGGAAGACAAGAACTGATTCAGATGAGGTAGGGTAGGACTTGAGGCGTCTCCTCTCTTTCTAGTGGCAACCCGCCTCCCTTATTTCCAGTTTAACTCATGCTACATTTCTACCCCCACCTTTATCAACTGTAAGATTTCTCACTTTCC
This sequence comes from Hystrix cristata, assembly GCA_004026905.1. NCBI lineage: Eukaryota > Metazoa > Chordata > Mammalia > Rodentia > Hystricidae > Hystrix > Hystrix cristata. Next base: position 12,521 of record PVJO010007851.1, on the reverse strand, counting down.
CTAATTTCAGTATGCTTTTTATTTTCTGTAAATGGAGATTATAGTAGTGGCTAGCTCATTGCTCATTGGGTTGCCATGTGAATTAAATGAGATATGTTTGCAATAATCTTAGTTTGGACCTGGCATATAGTGTTTGGTAAATGCTAGCTACTTAATATCATCTTCAAAGTCTTTTTAACATCAAAAGTAAATGTGCATAAATTGTTGAACATCCATTAAATACAAATTAAAACATAAAATACAATTGATTGTCTATTTCATGTACTGCCTTGAGTGTTTCATTCCGGGAAACAGAAAAGATATATAGCACCTTCAATGGCTGTAACACTGTTCTTACTTTCCTTAATCTGACTTGCTTCACAAGGCATCCTGGTTTCCTATCATGAATTCTAGGCCAGAGAGTTTGAAGGAAGTCAATCGTAGCACTTGGGGAAGGGCCCCGACAAAATTCACCATGTTCATCAACTCCTTTTCGTTTCTCCTACAGAGCTCTCACTACTTTATCTCACCTGGGCAAGATAATATTCCAATGAAGCAGGTAGGGCAGACATTATCATTCCCATTTTACAGATGATTAAACCAAATAAGCTTTGGAACTATCTCCTTTGGAAGCAAACTGAACTCCCAACAGGGCAAACACATTGAGAAAACAGAGAAAAAAATTGAGGCAAATTCTTGCTCTGCTTCGGTTCCCTTTATCTTTCAAGTGAAATTACTTTGTCTCATTTTATTGCCTCACCCTTGGCTGTGTGAGTGCCATTCCTGACCTGGATCTGTCCATGTTTTTGCCTAGAGAGATGACCTTAATGTATCTGTAGAATCTACATGCTGTACACTAACGGCCATCAGCAAATGTAAATGTAGCAAAATGGAAAATGCATTTCGGGTACAGATCAAAAACTGTCCCAGCAAGAAAAAATCACTTCAGTGATGGGGACTTGGGCTGTCCAGTTACCTGCTGAAAGTCTCTTTGAATTAAAAGCACAGTGCTTGACAATTTCATGAGTTTCCCATCTAAAAATGTAATCTTCCGTGAGGTAGAGGAAACGATCTAGGTCACTGATTTGGCCTGCTGGATTCTCACCAGCAAAAAGGCATCAGTTGACTGAGTGGACATGACGGGGACCTTCGGAGAGGTGACGGTGTAAGAAGTTAAAATCTGGGTGTGGTAAGAAGACAGGAAGGTGGATTGCTAACAACTGAGAGATAAAGGTCAGTTTGAATTTGTCGAGTGGAGCTTCAAGCAGCGGGGCGATAGTGACTGGAAATCTCCCCCAAGTGCAATTTCGCATGTGCAAATTTTTCCAGGGTTGAAGATCATGAGAAGTAATCAGGGAAACCCAGGCAGGGAGCCAGCAAGCTCCGTGATGAACTCTAGGGTAGAAGAGGGATCCAGAGATGGAAAGAAAGACTCAGAATCTAGAATGACATAGAAGGGTGATGAGGAGCAAAACGACCACCATGGAGGGTGAAACTTACCAGGGACCCAGGGCTAAACTGTGTTGAAAGAAAAAGCAAACCTCCAAAAGTCATCCGTAGAAGAGGCAGCAGATCTATGCAGGGAGAAACTGGTTTTATGACAAGGAGAGGGGTTCGAAAGGGAGAGAATTTAAGCCTGAAAAATGTGGGAAGAGTGCTGATGAGGCTGAGAGCAGGAGGAAGAACCAGAAGGAGCTCACTTCTCTCCAGGATCTCACCACTCGGGAGCCCCTCAGCTTGCAGGGGACTGAGGAACGAGACCCTTGGACAGAGCTAAAGAACTTTGAAAGTTAAGCGTGTGAGACAGGAGATAATGTCATCCTTCATTTCAACAGAGGAGGAGCACGGCTTTCATGAGCCAGGAGGTGACAAGTTTGTTGTTGATCCAAAAAGAGATTCCAGGATAAATGACTAAGGGGTTCGTTTGTGCCTATCAGGCCAGTCTCGGGCCTCCTTTGACACCATCGCAAACCGACAAGCAAATGAAGTCGATTTGTCACTAAATCTAGGAGATGAGCCACACCCCTGAGAACATGTCCTTAAAACCCTTTAGGATGAGGTGGATAAATATGGGCCGAAGACAAATTGTCATCATAAGAATCACAGTTAATAATGGCTGATCATGTGCTCTATGGTAGATACTGTCAGGCCTTTGGCAATTTTGAGCTATAAATCATCAAACAGGCTGGTGTGCATTGAAAGAGAGGTCTGCAGTGCTGAGTCCTTCTATCACATCTTCCATCCTCTTCCAGCCATTTTACTTCTTCGTTGGAGGAGGACGCAGGAATGACATAAAGCTAGGAGGGAAGGAGAATGAACACACTGAGTGGTAGAGACAAAAGACTTGACAGGCAGGCATGTAGGTGGCTGAATCTATGATAAAAAGTACCAGGAATATTTTTTTAGCTACAAATATACTCCTGTGTAGTTTGGGAGAGATATAGTGAAGTAGTTAATCAGATAAAGAGGTTTGTAATTTCAAAAAGTGGTACAGTTTGAGTTAAAAATGGGAAATCCTGCTGACAAAAAGCATTCATGAGATTTCAGACAATATTAATAAAAGTATAGTCTGCAATGTGGAGGTGATATTCCTTGGCTTGGCATGTTCTTCCTAATGCACAATATCACATTTGGGTTTTAGTGATGTTAGCAAGCATGGACAGGGTTATCACTTGCTCATATCGCTGCTTTTCTGGTCTCAGTTCTTTAATGATTTTCTATCACACTTAAAAATCGTGTCCAAGTTTCTTCCCATGATCTACAGGCACTTCTTACTCCCCCATATCATTCCCCATCTGTTTCCTTAGTTCCCACTTCTTCCCTCACTACCTTCTGCTGCTGGTCTCCAAACAGGCCCAGTGTGCTCCCCTTTCATCGGGGGGATACAAGACCCCCAGAAAGTGCCTCGGTTTGACCTTTTTCTTAGTTCCGGTCTTTGCTTAAAACTACATTCCCCAAAATAGCTTTCCAGACCATTTCATCTAAGGGGTTATACAGACACGCTTTCTCTTCACGCTGTTTCATTTTTCACTGAAACAAACAGCACGACCTAACATTATTCTTATTTATGCAATTTTATTGCCTGGTTCCTGCGTTTGCACACGTGCAGTGCAAGACTTGGGACTGCATTGAGTTGTCACAGTCTAACACAGTGCTCAGTGTAGTGAAGACCAATAAGAGGTACTCACTTAAAAAACCACTGGTTGATGAATGAATAATGAAAGAATTGGATGAACGTTCTGCAGAATTCACGTTTCATAGAACGCATTTTGGCAAGTGTTTGAGGTTTTTATCATCTGTTTTGGAGCTAAGAAAAAGTAGGGAAATAGCAAAGATGTGGGAGATATCTTGTATCAATTGTTCATGACTATAGTTCTTCACCCCCTTTCTAAGATATTAATATGTGTCCCCTTTGGAATTCACTCTTATTTGGACTGTATAGGTAAGCTCTGCTCTGACCTTTGGGACTCTTCTGAAATGAAGATGCTTACACCCGTATCTCTCAGCTTCCTGCAGATTTTCTGAGCCCTGGCCATGGAAGATCCCTTGTTCCCCCAGCCTGCCTCCCATAATTCTTATCATTCTTCAGGATTCTGTAAGAGTACACTCCTGGTTGGTTGTCCTTTGTTTATTCACCTCTGCGTAAGCCTCCTTATTTCATAATGCTGTACCAAAACTTTTCTCAAATGTACCTTTCACAACACAGTTCTTTGGTTTATGAACTAGTTTTCCTCTGTGTGTGTGTGTGTGTGTGTGTGTGTGTGTGTGTGTGTGTGTATGTACCCAGTCCACAGTATTTAGCATGGATTGTACCAAGACTTGAGGGTGTATTTACTGACTTTCAGGATGGTAGGAGAAGGCTTCTTCATTAAAATGATTCAAATATACAGAAGTTTTCCAGAGACACTCATGGTTTTCATTTCTTAGGCATCCATCATCCATCCATCCATCTATTTATCTACCCATTCATTTACCAATTACTCACTGAATGCCCCAGTGTGATCTCATGTCCTGGGCTCAATGTCCTTACTCGCAATATGTCCTCATGGTTTTTTTTAATGCCAGCTTGGCAAAAGATGGGTAACTCTTGAAGAATCACGTGTTTTACTCCTTGTTCCACTGGACACCGCTCAGAAAAGGTGTAACAGAGTTATAGAAAATGTGGAACTGAACTCAGTGAATGACTATGTGTCTATTTTTCTAATCCTCTGACCTCATTTATAGTTTCAGTTTGGTGGATGAACATTTATCCACAAATCACCAATGCTTAACTCCTTGACTTTCTTTCTGGGTGGGAGTTGGTGTTGGAGTTAGACCAATTGGGCTCAAACCCTAGTTTGATCATTTACTGTGTATCATTAGTCAACTTATGCACTTCCTTTAGCAGAAGAAAACTGGAAGATTATTGGACTTTGCTCAAAGGATTGTTGGAAAAATTGAAGTGGATTACATAAGGAAAGTACTGACAAGGATGAGAATAGAAGTCAAAGTAGCTCTTGCCTTTCTGGAGCAATGTGCTATCACTGGGGGGCTTATCGGCAACAGGTAGGAGATGTTTTCTGATAAGAAAAAAGTGTATGGTCAATGTACATATTGATGGTTCTAAATATAAAGATGCCCACTGAAGAGTATTAAAATCTCTATCATCAAAACCCAAGTGATCTGCTGCTATTATTTTAAGCAATGTGTGTGTGCGTGTATGTGTGTGTGTGTGTGTGTAGAGGAGGATTTGGAGAATCCCCTTTTAAACTCCTCATTCTCTAAGTCTGTATCCAGTTAACCCAGAAGGTAGCTTGAGTCTACATAGCAGGAGCATGCTGGGAACATCGCTTTAAAGACTGTGTATTAGTCACTTTCCTGTTGCTGGAACAAAATACCCAACACCCACAAATCAGAGGAGAAGAGGTTTATTTTGGCTCGTGGTTTCAGTCCATGGTCAGCCACCTTCAAAGAAGAAGTGGCATGGGGGAAGGGCTTGGCAGAAGAAAGCTGTGGAACTCATGGCAACCAGGAAGCAGAGAGAGAAGGAGAAGCCGGGGACAAGAATACACTCTTCCAGGTCACGCCCCCAGTGACCCACCTTTAACCAGGCCCACATCCTAATGGGACATTCGGCTACTGAACTCATTGGTGGATGATCCCCTGTTGACTATAGAATCCAGGATCTAATGATCTTCTAAACACATGAGACTCTCGGGTGACAGTTCAGAGCTAAACCATAACAGCCTAGAAGGAATTCCCACATATGCAGTAACTCTGTCCATCCTTCCTCCCTTCCTCCTTCCTTCCTTTCCCTCATGTGTCATTAATGGTTAATGAGGTACTACTTGGTGGCAGGACTCTCTGACTACACTCTCTGCCTTGGGCCCTTTTGTGCATGTGTAGCTCCTGGGTCACCTAACGAGGCTCACATGCCAGTGCTGTCTTGTTCTGTGTGACTGAGAATGTGGCCATCGCTCCTGTTCAGTGCCTGACGCTGGCAGATGTACAATCCTACTTTGAACCTTCTCCTGTGGGCAAGAGGGATTATTACGGGTTTAAGTAGAGAGGTGTGGTGGACTTAATGTGGTTGCCTTGAGCCGGAACCCCCAGCTAGACTGAGCTGATGTGGTTCTGGGTGTAGAGGATCCACCTGAGGATTGTTGCTGGCTCAACATAAAGCAGAGCAGGAGTAGAAGCTAGTTGGTGGGCTGTTTCCCAGGATGAAGCTCTGCTGCAGCCGGTTCTCCTGAAGGGGACTCGGCTGTTCTGGTCAAGGAAGGAGCTCGGGGCCTTGCTGTCGTCGAGGATGGCTGCTGTTGCTTCAGGGCAGCTCTGGTTGTCATCTCTGTTGCGAGCAGCGTATCCTGGTTCTAGTAAAGATTTCTTCAGCCATCATTTGCAGACATGGACGTACATGGGACAGTGCTGTGGGCTCCCAGCCCTTGATTGGATCGTTCGGGTCTCCAGGGCCTAGATAGACATTCGGCACTTCCTGTATTTGGCTTATGGGTGAATATTGTAACTTATAAATGTCCTCTATTAAATCTGTTCTCTTACAAACCTTTGACTCTAGAAAATCTAACTAAGACAGGGGGTAATTCCAGAAGATTAAATGAGGAGGAAATGGGACTGAAACAGGAGGTAAGAAGATAGATTATCCCAGTTTCCAACGCTAGCTCTTCCCCTTGGTGGCTGTTTAGCCTTGGAGAAGTCACTTAACCTCACCAAGTGTTTCCTTATTGTTACAGTGGCGAGTAATAATATTATCCTGCATGATTGTTAACTGAATTCAGTGAGAAAATGCACAGATGCTGACTGAAGTGTTTGCTGTGGAGGGGGTGTTCCATAATGACGTCATAGCGCCTTCCTTTTGCAAACTTTTTTTTAGGGCATAATATGAGAATTAGACCTCACTGTGGTTCAGATAACAGTCAAGTAGCTTTATTGCAGGTAACATTCCAGCTAGTTGGACCTAACCATGGACACTTGAGTCTACTTATTTAGTTTTTGGTAGGAGCTGGGGTGGATTTGGTAGGACGTGGAATCCTGTTTTTGCTTAACATTTGAAAGATCCTCTGGGAAGGTTGCTGCTAGACCCGCCAGGGAGGCAGGAGAGCAGCTGAAGCATCAGGAGAAGCTGGGTACTCTGAACCCAGCAATTCCACTGCCGCAACTCTAGCCGAAGCCCTGTTCTTGGCCTGACCCCACCTGCCCATCTATAATTAAGGTCATGTCTAAAGTTATACAGATTATAAGGAGAGGGAAGGAGAATGTCATCAAATCATAATTTCCAGAATCAAAGCTCCCTTTTTCCTCATCTTTTTTCCCCTCTCTCTATTTTGGCAGGAGGATTCCTAAAAAGTAGGCCGTGGTGTCCTTTTCTGCAATTCCTTACCAGTGGGCGGGGAGGGCCCGCTCCAGTTGCCAAGGCCTCGGCCCTGGTTTCACGGCGGTAGGGAGGGAGCACCACCCGGATGCTCACCTCGGGCCAGGAGGCAAATGTTCGTCGTGGAGGAATTTTCATTTCTTTCTAAGCAAGAGGTTAAAATGAATAAGGGATCATTTGCAAAGGTTGACACATCCAGCCCAGTTTTATTTTGAATTGTGCCGTGCATGTGTGCTGATACATTTTTGGGGTAGGAAATTGTTACAGATGTCAGATTGGAAAAGTTCTTTTATTTAGGGGTCTTGGGATTTGAAGATTGTTGGAACTGTCAGTCTCAGCCTTTTTGTTACAAAGTTCAGGAAAGGAGAACATTTGAGAGGCTGAGAGGGGAAAACATGAGAAGTATCTGATGGAGGCTGGGACTCCATTGTCAACACTATTTTCATGGAAATATTCATGGACCTGACTTGGCAGTCTATGAGCACAGATTTGTTTCCTTGAGGGAGGACACTACAGTGAAGAGGGAGGATGCCCAAATAGTGGGTCAAAAGAAAAAACAAAATTTCCAGCCGCAGCAGGGCCTGGAGCTCGGGGTAAATGCCTCAATGACTACTTTTCTCTCAGCACTCTGCTTGCTGTGTCTTTATCATAGCATCTGGGCAAATCCTCAGAATTAAAAAGGTACAGAGCAAATTTTGAGAGAAATTTGGACGGTAAGCAGGTATTTCCTGAATTGTGAAGAGTTCATTTACTAAAATTTTGTCCAGCCCAAGAATCGCATATAGTCTTTGTCTCCCATGTCCACTCTGATTGAGTGGTACTGGCCACCCAAACGAGATTGTTTAAGGACATCTGCTTTGGAGATGGCTGAGGGCATCCTTGATGCTCAACTCGAGAAAGTCCCCAAGGGCAGGTGACATGCTTCCTGACACGTGTGGGCTCCCCATTCCCACCAGAGGATGACTTTCTGGTGGTGACTCCTTGATTTCATCCTCTCTTTTTCCTCCTCCTACCATCTCATTCTCCCTCTCCCTCCTTCTCATCAGTCTTCCCCTCCATTTCCTCCTCTTCTTCCTCCTCCTCCTGGACCTTCTCTTCCCCTTTCTCTCCCTTTCTTCTCCTAGGAGAGAAACTCACTGTGTTAAACACCTGCTAAGCCCTGTACATATATCACCTCATTTAATTCTCAAATAACCTTCATACTTATCAACCCATTTTTAGAGATTAGGTAACACAGTGGGACTGGTCAATGTGACATGGTGTCTGAGCTGGGTAACAGGACACAGGAATCTCTGAAGCTGAAGCCCTGCCCGCTGTCTTCTCCCCACCTGAGGCTTTTCCTCTCCTGCCGCCCAAGCCAGCAGCAGTGGCTGTGGGTCCCTTGAGCCTTGGCTGATCAGGAGAGCTCAGCCTGGCTGAGGAGGACCGTGCGTGTGGAGGTTTACTTTATTATCATTTTTAATTAGGAAAAGTTTCTCCTCTTGCATCCTATTTATTTCCATCTACACAGACCTGTGTGAGATGCTGTTTTGGTCGAGTTAGCCCTCTGGAGAGAGGCCCCAAGAAGAATATTCTTGAGCAGCACCTGAGCGATTGACAATTATGTGGCTGGCACAGTTGGGTCATGTTGTGAACCAGAATCCTCAGAGCTCAGATGCCCCAAACCTGCAGCTCTGGGGAAAGCTGGGGAGGTGAATGGGAGAGCTGATCTCTTCCAGGTCCTGCTGGTGGGGTAGAGAAGTTGCTCTTACATAAGTTTGCTCTGTGTTAGGGTAAATTTTGGGCCTTAGGTGGGCAGGCTGAGGACTTTGCCTGCCAGGAAAGAGAAAGATAAATTGGCTGAGCTCAGTTGTATAGATACCTTACGGCAAGAGTGGTCCTAGCAGCTGGGTGTGGTGGCACATGCCTGTAATCCCACCACTCAGGAGAAGGCTGAGGCAAGAGGATCGCCAGGAGTGTCAGGCCTGGTTGCGTTATATAGTAAGTTTGACCCCAGTCTAGACTGCGCAGCAAGATCCTGCCTCAAAAAACTAAAGAAAAGAAAACAAGAGTGGTCCAACACCTCTAGGTTCTGTATTGGCCAATGGGCCTGGCCCTCTTGCCTGACAGGTTGATGTCTAGATGTTCCAGGTGGAACAAAGCTACTGCGTGACTTTCCTCTGAGAGTGGAGGGAACACATAGTTTCCTCCTCATTTCTAGCATTCTGGATTGTGAGGGGCCCCAACCCAGCAGCTGAGCCCCGTGGCATGGCACCAGTTCATGCACTATATCTACTTACTCATCTAGTGGCCCAACAGAGTTCCCATCTCTACTTACTCAGCTGGCAGGGAGCAGCACTTCTTGCCTGAGGTTAGGGTAAAATGGGAAAGGGTTGTGAGAAAAAGGGGCAGGAAGCATGCTAAGTAACATCAAGTTGTCCTTCTTATTCACTTATTTGGTTCTTTACATGTTTGATTTCTTTGTTTTGGTTTTTAACTACAAATCAGTGATTCTTCTGCCAACACTCCAGCTCCATGATGGTAGACTCATAGGAGACCAGCATTTCAAGATTTTATTTTCTGAGTCTATTTCAGTAATTTTCAATCTAAATGCATTTTGGAACCATGTAGGGAGGTTTAAACATATTGATGATGGAGCCCAATCCCTGGAGATTCTGAATTAATTGTCTAGGTTGCAGACTGTGCCTTATGATGTTTAAAAGCTACACAGATGATTCTAGGGTTCACCTAAGTGTCACACATGATATTTGAATGCAGGCAGAGTGGTTGAATACAATGGTCAGGTGTTGGCATCTGTTACCATCATAATAACCTCAGTAGCTCATCTTTGAGGATGCTTCTGCCAGACACTGTGTGAGATGTGTTGCCTCCATCATTGAATAATTAAGCAAGTGTATCTGAATCACCTAGAGGGCTGCTAACACACAAATTTCTAGTCTGCACCCCCAGAGTTCCCGATCCAGTAAGGGTGGTTAAGATGATCCTCCCTCCTGACAGTCTTTGTGCTCTTTATGTAATCTCCTCCCATTGGATTCCAAGGAATTCAGTAGAAGAGATGGGATGTTACTTCCAGAGTTAGATCATAAAAATGGTAAGGCTTCTATGTTGGGTGTACTCTCTCTTTGGCTTTCCACTTGACTGGGGGGAGAAGGCTGCCATGTTTTGAGGCCTACGTGGCAGGGAGCTGGGGTGAGCCCACCATCATGTGCATGACATTGGAAGCAGACCCTCCCCCAGAGGAGTCTTCACAGGGTCCCACAGGATCCCAGCCCTGCCTGACAACTTGACTGTCACCTTGTGAGAGACCAGCCACTAGAGGCACAGAGCTCAATGGCGTCCATGTTTCTGACACAAGTCATGACAATAAGTGCTTTTAGCTGCTCAGATTGGGACAGTTTGTTTGCAGCAGTAGATACTAGATCATAATACGGTACATCTGGGTTGGGGCTTGAGAATCAGTGTTTTTGTTAAACTGATAAAATCGATGCAAGGATCACATTAGGAAAAAAAAAAAAACCTCAGCCTTCCACCAGGTGTTATTATGTATTCATTAAACAGCTGGAGAAACAGCTTTGGAAATTTAAAGTCACTTTGTCAAGATCAGTACAAGAGAGGTAGTCCTGGGATTCAAACTCAGGCACTCTGACCCCAGGAGTCCATGCTCATAACTACTGTGCTGTGCTACCTCTTCCAATTTTGAAGCATGTCCACTGCTGTTGGTGTTGAATTATGCTGATGATGTCGTATGATGAAGGTTGTCAATGAAGAATTTTGATCTGAATCTGCATTAGAGACTGTGATTAAAGTGGCTTTCCTCTATGACATAAGTGCATCCAAGGTTAGGATTAAACCTGGAGTGGACCCGAGGGCAGTTCACTTTGTGATATGGTGGTTTTTGAACTGTAGCATGGCTCCAAATGACTTGGGAGGCTTGTTCTAGCAGAGATCGACGAGACTCATCCTCAGAGTTTTAGATATAGCGAGTCTGAGGTAGAACTCGATAAGCTGCATTTCTTACACATTGCAGTCAAGGCTGGTATTTCAGGTCCAGTGACCACACTTAGCGCACCTCTGGTGAAGGATGATGGTGCTTACTCACTGTATTTGAGTGAAGTGATGTTTTGGCTGAATTCTCCGAGTTGATTGGTGCAGAAAGAAGTGTAGGCCTATGCAGGGCCCTGGTGCTCCCCCAAGTGCCCATTTCTACTCCCGGTGCCTTTCCGCTAGGCTTAGACATGCGGTTGTGGGAACCATGCAGCTGGGCTCTTTCTGCACGTCTCCAGCATTCCAGGGTGAGCTCAGATTCCATTCTGATTATGGAGGGCAGAGTGTGGTCAGAAGCAGCCAAGAGTGCAGCTCTGTGGGAGGTGTTGCTCTTTGGGTTCGTCTTGAGAAACCGAAGTGGGAATGTTGAAGAGCAACTGCTTGAGCACGTCTCTCCATGTTATCTGTTTCTATGAACAGAGTAAAGACAGGGTGCAGCCTGGCCAGGTGGAGGTAATAAATGGATACAGGTTAAGCCAAAACCAGATTTTTTTAAAAAAAGAGAGCCAAGCCAGACTATGGAAGAACTGTTTCACATTCTGGATGCCAAGAAGCATTTTCCTTGCCTGTGGGAATTGTGTTGTTATTGTTTCTCCCCTTTTCTCTCCTTTCTCCATCTCCAGTTACCCTCTTCATTCCACCTGCTCTGTGGCCAATTCTACCCTGGTGAGGTGGGCTGGGGGCCAGGATGTTGGCATATGGTGGTTAAGCCTCGAACATACTGGAGTTTCAACCTGGGTTGAAGCCTATAGTGGACCCAAGGACAATCCAGTGAGGAGACTGTCTTGTGCAGCAGCACTGAATGTATACAGGGCGGTAGCTGGAGCCCTAACCTGGAGGCACCAACAGAAAGTCCACCATTTTGTAATGTAGCCACACTTCTAGGAGAACAATGGTAGATATTAAGCTCTGATTTGGAACTATTCATCCCACATATATACCTAAACTTCTGTAGCATGAAAGAAACCCTTGATCGTGTGGCTTGAGAGAAGAGATGTTATGGTGAATTCTATTACTTGTTTACAATTTTTATCCCCTTTTTATCCTGGTTATCCTTCTCTGAAGAAAACATATTCTCCATATCCAGTTGACTTTGGGGTTGTCAGGTGATTTGCTTTGACCAACGACCTGGTGCTATGTCTAGCAGAACCTGCCGGAGATATAAGTTCCTATCATCTTTCTTTTTCTGTCTCTCCACCATGAGACAAGAGAGTTTTGACTAGATAGAGATTATATCTTTAGCCGGGTCCCATAATGAGTAGACCTGTGATTCCATCACAGACTAGAGTCGGGCTCAGAGCCACAGCTGATTCACAGCCGATGTGTAGTGTGAATAACAAATAAACACTTGTTCTTTAAGCCAAGACTTGGGGCAGGTCTCGTAGCAAGCTGACTAACCAAGAGGTAGAGCTGAATCCTCTGTCTAGATCTAACTCTGATTTCCCAAGCGGCAGACGTTTTGTTCCCTTCATTCAGAGATGTTGATCAGAGTGCTCATTTGCCAGTGTGACCTAAAAAAAAGCAAAATTTTAAGAGAAAATGTAGAAGAGCATGTGTAGCATCTAACTGTAGGAAATGTCTTAGTAAATAAAACACGAAAGATTGATAAGTTAAGTCAAATGAAATAAGA
>PVJO010007850.1:0-79103 GCA_004026905.1 Hystrix cristata | reverse complement strand
AGAAACATCCATTTATATATGAATGACTCTAGTTTATCCTTTTTTATGGCAGTGTAGTACTCCATAGTGTAGAAAAACCACATTTTCTTTAGCCATTCGTTGGTTGTTGGGCATTTAGGTTGTTTCCAAGACTTAGCTATTACAAATTGTGTTGCTATGAACATGGTGGTACATATGTCCTTGTGGTATGACGATTTTATATCCCTATCTTTCTTTTGCCTGATTTGTTCTGGCTAATGTTTAGAGTACTATATTGAATAGGAGTGGTGATAGTAGACGTTCTTGTCTTGTTCCTGATTGTAAAGGGGGAGTTTTCAGATTTTTCACAATTAATATGGTGTTTGCAGTAGGTTTGTCCTAAATGGCTTTTATCATTTTGTGTTAAGGTTCTTTTATTTATATTTTCTTCAGGGGTTTTTATCATGAATATTTTGGAGTTTGTCAACAACTATTTCTGTCACCTTTGTGATGATTGTATGATTTTTGTTCTTTCTTCTATTTATATGATATGCATTTTTTTGTATTGGAGATCAGATCAAACTCAGGGCCTTGTGCTTGCTAGGGGAGCACTCTAACCATTGAGCTCAATCCCCAGTGATAGGTCTTATGTGGAACCATCCCTGCATTCCTATGATGAAGCCTACCTCATCATAATGTACCATCTTTTTTGATGATTTGTTACCTTCTGTTTTACAGTATCTTGTCAAGAACTTCTTAGTTTTTGTTCATTAAAGAGATTGGCTTGTGATTCTCTTTTTCAGTTGTATCCTTAACTTGTTTGGAATCTGTTCAGTGCTAGCCTCCAGGAATGACTTTGGGAGTATTCCTTTCCTTTCAGTTTCCTTAAAGGGTTTGAGGTATGTTAACAGTATGTCTTCCATGAAGTTCTTGTAGAATTCAGTGTTGAATCCACTGGGTCCTGTGGTTTTCTTAGTTTTAAATCTTTTATTACTGTCTAAATTTCATTGCCTGTTACTGGGTTATCAGTTTTTTTTATCTTTTAGGTTCAATTTGGGTAGTTCATATGTATCTAGGTATCTATCCATTTCTTCTGGATTCTTTAATTTATTGGAGTACATGCTCTCAAAGTATTTACTAATACTCTTCTGGATTTGGGCAGTGTCCATTGTGCTTTCGCCTTTTTCTTGTGTAATTGCATTGATTTGGCTCTTTTTTTTTTTCCTTTTTTGGGGGTAAGATTGGCTAAGTGATTTCCTATTTTGTTTATTCTTTTGATGGGTCAGATTTTTGACTTATACTTTGTACTATTTTAAACTCAGTTTCATTAATTTCTGCTCTAATCTTTATTTTCTTCCTTGTGCTAGCTTTGGGTTTGTATTGTTCTTTCTTTTCTAGGTCTTTGAGGTTCATCATCAGGTTATTTATTTGAACTTGCTCTATTCATTTGACATTCACACCTGTAATATTCCCTCAGAAAACTACTTTCATTGTGTCCTATATGTTCTCTTAGGTTCTATTTGCATTATTATTTGATCCTAGGAACTGTCTAATTTCTTTGATTTCTTCTGTGACCCACTGATTATTCAAAAGAGTGTTGTTTAACTTCTGTGTTCTTGCATAATTTCTGTGGTTTCTTTTGGAATTGATTTCTACTTTCAGTGCTCTGTGATCTCATACATAGGATAATTTAGATTGTTTTGCATTTCTTTAAGCATGGGTTATAGGCTAGTATGTGTTCTGTCTTAGAGAAAGTTGCACATGTTACTGAAAAGAATGTGTATTTTGTTGTTGTTGGGTGGAACACTCTGTAGATATTTAAGTCCATTTGTTTGAAGGTGTGGATCAAGTCTGGTATTTCTTTGTTGATTTTTTTTTTTTTTTTTGGTCTGGTTAATCTGTTTGTGTCTGTGGTGTTGAGATCCCCCAGTATAATTGTCTTGATGTTTATCTGGTCGTTTATGTGCATTAGTATTTGTTTTATGAAGTTGGGTGTGTCTGGGTTTAGTACATATATGTTTATAATTGTTATCTCTTACTCTTGAATTGTTTCCTTATCCAATGTGTAGTGACCTTCTTTGCCTCTTCTAATCAGTTTTGGCTTGAAGTCTACTTTGAAAATATGATAGCTACTCTTGTGTGTTTTTATGCTCCTGTTGCATGGGATATTGTTTTCCATCATTTGATTTTTAGTGTATGAATTTCTGTTTGGATTGAATGTATCTCTTTTATACAGCATACCATTGGGCTTTGATTTTTGATCCACTCTGCCAATCTGATTTTTGATTGAGGAATTGAGAACATTCATGTCAAGAATTATTACTGAAAGTTATTGACTTATTTCTCTCATTGTATTTTTTTCCTGTTGCTAATTCCTCCATCTGTTTAACTGCTCACCTTTCCTGGTGTCTACATTCCATTAGACTATTTGGCATTATTGGCTTCATTTTCTCTTTCTAGAATATCCTTGAAAATTTTTTGAAGTCCTTGTTTAGGGGTCATGGATTTCATAAGTTTCTCTTTGTAATGGAAATACCTTATTTCTCCATAAATTTTGAAAGATAGTCTTGCAGGATGTATCAGTCTGTGTTGGAAGTTATATTCTTTTAGGGCTTGCAACACTTCACTCTGGGTTTCCCTGGCGTTTAATGTTTGTATCGAGAAGTCTGCTATAATTTTAATAATGGGTTTATCTTTATAAGTAAGGAAAAAGGGGGAAAATGTAAAAATGTGAATAAAATTGTTGTAAATAAGGAGGGGAGGAGGTGAAGAATGGGGGGAAATCAAGATCTATCATGTATAGGTACAAATTAACTATGATGAATGTGATCATTATGTATACAATGTGCTAATACGTGTTCTTGGTAAATTAAAAAAAATAAGTGATTCGTTGCTTTTCTCTAATTGATTTTTATGATTCTGCCCTTGTGCTGGACTTCTGGCATTTTTACTATGATGTATCATTGACAAGTTCTTTTCTTTTTTGAGGAGGCTATTTCTATATACCTCACTGATCTGCATACTAAATTCTTCTTCCATATTTAGAAAGTTTGCTATGATTTCTATAAGCTGTTTTTTATGCCGTTTATATTGTCTTCTTATTTTTCACTAATGTTAGATTAGACTTCTTTGCATCACCTAACTGCTATTGATCCATTTGTCATGTTCCCTTATAGTTTTTAAAGTATTTCTGAATACGTACATAGTCACTTGCCTCAGCCCTATCTTCTGGTTCTCCCACTTTGTCCTCATATTTCCCACCTCTGCTGCCCATACTTTCAGTGGATTTTTTAAATCTGGATTTCTTTTTGGTACATTTTCATGGACTCTAAATCTTTACTAAATTGGTCATTCATGTTTTGTATCATTTGGTTTAGTGCAAATAGTTTCTTATTAGTGTCTTCTGTAAACTCATTCTTTTGTTTATTAAATCCTTTCTCTATTTAGTTATGTTGTCTTTGACTTTTCTGAGCACATTATTGATGTTTTTTTTATATTTTTTGTCTCCTTTTTTATCATTTCGCGTAATTCACCTGTGTGTCTTTTGATTCTTCTCTCCATTGATGCCCCGTGGAGTTTTTCCTGCTTTGGGAGTGTTGGAAGTTTTTGGAAAAATGTTGTTGCCTTGTCTTCCTGTGTATCTATTGTTTTTTCATGTTTGTGTATGTATGTATGTGTGTGTGTGTGTGTGTGTGCACATGTGCTACAGTTTGCAGGTCAATTATAGTGAAAGATTTTGTACTAATATGGCTATCTCTTTAGTTAGTGTCTGCTTTTGAGTGATTCGCTTTGGGTGTAGCTATCTATAGTACTTTTTCTCTGTCCCAAGATCCTAACCAGCTAGGTAAATTTGGAAGGGAATTATGCAGTGTCATTGTCTGAACACCCTTTTCTGTAGAAATGGGCTGCAGTATAGTTGGTGCAATAATTTGTACCAGATATTGGTGTACAGAAAAAGAAAACATAATAGCAATGGCTATGTCACCATGGCAATAGCAACAATAGCCACAATAATAATAGAGTCAAAGACAGTGTGGATAATGACTTAGCATATGAACCAATAAAAGCTACCACTGTTCTGCCCTTACCCATAGGGAAAATAAATCTAAATAGTATGGGCACAAAGACAAACCAAATGTTATTTTACAGTAAATATTTACTAAATGTCCACCATTAACAATACAAAAGAATTCTAAAATAATAACAGAGAATTAACTAAATATCTAAAGATTAATAAAGCTTAATGGTATATTAGTAAAGATAGGATGAGAAATGGAAGAATTAAACTTCAAAAAATAAAGAAAACTAAGATGAGGTGGAGAAAAGAAAAGTGAGATGAAGGATCATGTTAAGGAGTAAAAGACAAAAGAATCAGATTAAAGTAAGAGTAAAGAAGATACAAGAAATAAAAAAAGGAAAAATAGAGAGCAGAAAAATTAAAAAAGAAAAAAAATAAGAAGGAAAAATAAAGAAAAATACCCAAACACTTTAAACAATCAAGAAAAAAAAAAAAAAAAAAAGAAGAGTCCAAAAGAAATTTCTCCTTGTTTTTGCATTAGTGGTTTCTTTCCAGGGTCTGCAGTATTTGACTCCACTAGATATGAGATAGGGATAGTGAGTCACTACTAAATTCTCTTTTGTCTCCATACTTGGTTTTCTGTATGAATGCTGAAACTCAGCCCACCTTTCCTACTGGACATGTCTGTTGATACTGTCTACTCTAAGGGCGTAGTCACTGTGGCAGCTCCTCCTTTGCATGTCCCTCTGTCTGCTTCAAGTCAAGGGTTTTTCTGTCTAGCTTTACAGCCCCTGGGTTTGTGTGGTGTTCCACCTTGCTCCAGAGGCCTGTCTGTCCTTACATGCTATGCAGTTAAACCCATCCAAACTGAGGTGCATTCTTGTTCATGTTGGTAGATGAAGAAAACAAAGAGACCATTCAGTTCTATTCTGGTTGTAGGTAGTGGGGCTGGCATTGAATCAGCCTTCTGGACATAATGCTGGCACTTTGAGACCCAGCCACCTCCAAAAGCCACTCATGACAAGCCTGGCCTCTCACCATGTAGTACCGAACCCCTGTGTCCTTGCAAGAGTGAGCTTAAACTTCTCATTGTGGTCTGTGTTTAACCCCTTTCCTCTCTGTGACTGTGTCTTGTGGCCAGCTTGCACCCAGTCACAGTGGTAGAATGACACCAGAAATGCTGAAGTGTCATTGTTCTAAGGCTCAGTCTCAAATAATCCTGTCCCAAAATGGCCTAATTAAATCCTCTCAAATATGGTGGGGACTGCACTGGACTTTTCCACCTCTACCTTGCCTTATGGAAGCAGTCCTTTTCAGAGAAAACACTCCATGCTTTTCTTTTTCATTGTAATATACTTTTTTTTAAAATTAGTGCATGTGCATCATATATAATGTTTACATTCCTTGTGGAATGTTGCTACATGTATGTAATACATATTAATTATTCTTTCATCTCTTTTCCTTTTCCTCCATTCTCCCTCCACTCATCTCTTGATCTCCTTCCTTTTTTTTTTTTTAATTGTACATACAGTTTGCAATAGCCATAGACTTTTCCCGAGGTTAGCAGTGCCAGCCCGATCCATTGTTTCTCGTTGGAGCAGCCAGCCTCTCTGAGGTTACTTTGTGTTAGTGGAGACAGGTCTCCCTCTCCAGGAACTGGTGTCAGCTTTCTGGGCTGCTTCATTCTTTTTTCTGCATTGTATTTTCTTTGTGCAACATCTTTATAATTTCTAGATTTCCTGTGAGCTCCATCCCAATTCCCAGAAATCTACTGCTTTTTTTCTCCTTATCAGGTTGTTTTCCAAATGTCTGGATTCCAGGTCTTGGACAGGTTGCGTTTTGCTGTTTATCTCTACTCCACCATTTTTGATCTCAATTTTACTCCTTTCATTTCAGTTGTTCTTTTATTTCCATTTTTTTACACTTCTCTCTAATAGGGTTTTCAATTACCGGGCCTTACTGATTTCTGTAGGAAAAATATAGCATGCTGTTTATTAGTTATCTGAACCAATGTAGTTTGATTTTTATTTTTTAAAAAAATGATATTCTTTGTCACCTTGTCTTTATTGGTATGAATATAGCGTCCTCTTTCCTGGTGATTTTGTCTACATTTCTTAACTCTATACAGAGGTTAGAATTTGTACCTTAATTCATGTATGATTTCATGTGTCATCTGTTAAGGTGAGGTAAATCAAGGATATATAAAGTGGGGAAAGATGAGGTATTGGCTGGTAGATGAATTATGTGACAGAAACTCCTGCCTGCAAAGATCTTAAATTTTAAGAGAGAGAAAAATTGAGGAAATGAACTCAAATAGTCATTATTAGATTTGTTACAACCACAAGTTAAAAATGAAGATGTATAAGGAGAAACTACTAATTTCATTGTAGATCAGGTTTACTTTCAAAAGGAAAAAGTAAGACAATTGAGCAGTGATTATTTGTAGTTTTCTGGAACATTTTAAAAGAAAGATTTTTATTGAGGACTCAGTATGTACAAAAAATAGAGCAATTTTAATGGCTTTATTTGTTTACCTGATAAGTCAAATATTTAAGCATTTATACTATTTTGAGTATAAAAGACATTTATGAGTAGTATTGGAGAATATAAAATAGACATCAATCGTCTTAAAATAGTTTGATATCTGTATGATATAGATTGTAATGTGAAACATATGAAAGTTTTTTCAGGACACAAAAAAGACAGACTGATATAGATTATGGGTTGGCAGTAAATTGGTGCAAGGTGCTATATACAGACAAGGAAATAGGACTTGAACAGTGTGCCAGGCAGAGAAAAATTAGAAGCTCTATTAATAAGTTGGTGGGAGGGAGTGGGTGGCTTTAAAACTAACCTGTGGAGTATGCATGTACATTCTATACACCATTATTTTAATGTATCTGTAAGTATAAAATTCTATTAACTATTTTCACTTGATAGCAATTTTTATGTTAGTTTTAGAACAGTAATACATTTCTTTTATACCTCAAATTGTATAAATGCTTAAATATTTGACTTAAAGTTTTATCAGATAAAGAAAGCCATTCAAATTAGTTGTTTTCTTATTTGATATAAGTATTTTTTCATATTTAGCTTTTTTTCCTAGCTAAATTTCTCAATTTTAAGATGAGATAAATTTCTCTCCTGGGTCTTCATAAAGAGAGTACCGTATAATATAATGAACTTTCTTTCAATAACATTCTCACATTAAGTATAGCAACATGCTGACGAGTTGTCCTTAAATTCAAGGAACATTCAGCTTTTTCTGTGTGTGAACTTTGGTGTATAGCAAAGGTATTATTGAAGCCTTTTTAAAATTCCTAATAGTAAAATACAGAATAATGATCTTTAAGCAGTTCATCCAAAGAAATATTAAGGAAGTTGCCGTTATTTTTTTTCCTTTAGATGTGAATATACTTGCTTGTCAGTATTACATCATTTGTGTAGGCAGTGTGTGGGAGTGACTTGTTATATGCTGAACCTATTCAGGAATTTGGCCAAGGCTGTGAATCACATAAGTGTAGGAGCAATTCCAAGAAACTTTGGGCTGTAGAGTCTTATTTAAATTTTTCTGCAAAGGTTGTATTGTTAAAATGCAAAATATGGGACTTTTAGGTTAAAATTTTATGACATTTAATGTCTTTATAGTCCATTTGATGGGTGGGGGATCCTACTAAATTCAATTAAAATTGTACTTTAAAGAAACAAACATTATTATCCTGAAAGGTGCATATAAAATTTCTTACTAAGAATACCAAGTACAATGCTATTAGTGATCACTAATGTATGGGTTAAAATATGGTATACCTAGCAGCTTAGATTATTTTAAGACACAAATATAACACATAAACCATTTTTGAAATTGGTAGACTAGACTTTTTATATATTATATGTCAGATCATATTTATATAAAACATACATTCACCAATTATGAAAAATACATTTTAGCTTTTATGAGAGTAAAGCCTAAACTCGATTCTAAAATGTATTTTGGAAAATGTTAAATCCTTGTTCTCTTAAATATTTGATCAACTATCAAGTGATAGTTTTAAAAATATATGCTTATACTTTAAAATTTCCTACTATTAATTTTCTGTCTGCAATCAGCATTTAAAAATATGTGATCTTCCAGTTTAGTTCAACAAGTACTTACTGAATAATTTGTAGTGTAAAATACAAAAATCTATGTGGTCGAGAGTAAAATTTTGAAGTAAGTCCTCACTCATTTTTCTTCTGCACAGTTTCCCATAATTGGATTAGTGTAACTGAAGAGAATTCGGTCCTATTAGGATAGATTTGGTTTTAGGTACAGTAGTTTGAAGCCACCAAACTACATTTGTTGTTGATTATAGGAAGAGGGCCAGAGAAAGATGACTTTTTAAAGGTTTTTTAAAAAATTTTTTATTGGTGTATGTTTACAATCCATAGTAATTGCTTTCAGCTTGGAGTTTGATACATATGCTTGTCACATCTTGATCATTTTTATTCTTTCTGCCCTGTGCCCAGCTTTCCCTTTCTCTTCCTCTTCTTCAGGTCCCTTTCCGGTCTCTACAAAATCTGCCTGCATCTTTCTTTCCTTTTTCTTTTCTTTTCTTTTCTTTTTTTTTTTTTTTTTTTTTTTAAACAGAGTCACTGTAGGTAGTTCAGGCTGCCCTGGAATTCACTATGTAGTCTAGACTGGTCTTGAATTCGTAGTGATCCTCCTGCCTCAGCCTCCTGAGTGCTGAGATTACAGGCATGTGCCACTATGGCTGGCTGTTCACCTCCTTGATCTTAACATGGTTCTTTTATTTGCTCTTTAGATTATTTATAGTTTGGGTCTCTGATGTTAGAGAAATCATGCAATCTTTAGCCTTTTGTGACTGCCTTATTTCACTAAAGCAGATTAGGTAATGAACAAATAAATGGTTGCTTCTCTATACTGGGAACAGTAGCTTCTATTAAATAACATATTGAGATACTAGTGGTTGTTAGAAGAGCTAGGAAAAAATGACTGCTTTATGCAACAGTATCTTTCTAAAAGCCTGGACTGTTTCTCTCCTTGTTCTTTGATTGCCTTTTCCCAACTTGTATACTCTGTTCTTCGAAATCTCACAGAGGACTGTGTTTTAGAAAAGCAATGTTCAAGGTGCAGTCTGCATATCCCCAAGCATCCCCAAAACCCTTTCAGGGAGTCCTCAGATTAAAGCTATTTTTTAATAAGTCTAAGACATTATTTGTACAACTGGGGCAGCTGCTGGCAGCTTAGTACAATAAAGGTAATTACTTCAAGCACTACCAGTAGCCATTGTATTCTCCACTGCCTCATATTTGAATTTAAGAATTTTTTTAGTGAAACATTAACAGTTATTTATTAAATCTCAATCCTTAAATACACATCATTTTAATATTCTTCCTTAAAATTTTCATTAGTATATTTTTGTAATACATAATGAATGTATTCATTGCGTGATATTGGTACATATACATATTGTGATCCTTACTTCCCCTTCCCCTTCTCTCCCTACTGCTCCATAAAGCACTTTAGCTTCATGCAGAATTAAATAGTTATTTGAAGGCAGAACACTTGTGCAATTTTTTGAGTTGTCAGCTAGATTAGCCTGTTTTTTCATGGATCATCATTTTTACTTGAAACAGTAGCTGACCAATGATAGTTACATAAATTTGGGTATTTGGTACATGATTTTTCAAAAATAAAAGAAGTAAGCCCATTACTTAATAAACAACTAATAATATTTTTGTCAATGATACATAATTAGAAGTTTCAAGCAAAAATTGGAATGTTAGAAAATTTTGTGTCACCTTGAGCTCGACAACTTAATACTTGAAAGATTTTTCTGGTGAGATTGCTGGGTCACCATTTGGAAGACTGATATAACTAAATTAATAGATATTTTGACTTGACCAGTACGTGATACAATTAAATCAGGCACAATTACAAAGTCCATTTGAAATGTAAGGTAGACCACTGGATATTTTGTGTAACTGAATGCAGACAGTTAATGGATATGGTTCCAGATTCTCCATTTCTAGGGACCTTTAAGAAACTGCCATTTGTCAAGTTCTGGTGTGTTATCAGAGTATTTACCACTATGTGAAAAGGCTATCAATATATTTTTCCATTTTACAAATTATGTCTTCTGAGGCCTGATATTTCTATCTGTACTTCCAGCAAAAGAACTTAATTGTAATTGTTAATTGTAGAGGTAGATATGAAATCCATCCATCTCTCTTGTGTTGTTAGATTTTAGAGATTTACAAAAATGTCAGTCATTGTCATTCTTTTCATTAACTTTTTTAGCTGGGAAAATACAGTTATCTTTATAAAATATTTATGTTCACGTGTAAGAGGTAGTTTTTAATGAATTCATACGTACTTAAATTTTTTTGCTCTAATTTCTAATAGAGTAAATACCCATAGACGTGAGCCATGTAAACAAAACAATACATCAATTGTTGTAACCTACATGTTGGAGTCTTTAATAATTTTTAGGATTTTAAAAGATTCTTGAGACCAAAAAGATTGAGGACTACTTTCCTGGAAGTGACTGATAAAGATTAGTTCTCCTAGTTGTGGTAAGGTTATCACTCAAGATGATTCTTTTGATGTTTTCTCTTCTTCACAGGATTTTGATTATTGAAAAGGAAACTGGGTATCTGTATTTAGTTGATCTTCTCAGTAAAACTCGTGAAAACTTTGACCCTGGTACTTCAAATTAATACCATTTGCTTAGCTTACAAGCAAAAACATGGAAAAGATAGATGAGGAAATATGCATCTGGCTTTGTAAACTTCTATAGTTTGGTCAATATAGATATTTTATGACTTTAAAACTCCATGATAATTCAGAAGCCTTTGTGTATAGTCTGTCAAAACCATCTTGAATGATACACTTCTGTGATTAAAAATCCTGATTTAGCACTGGTAACATATTCATTTTGTTTTTTAATGCTTCATAATAGAGGGAAATGAAAGTAGATGATGGGATGTATTAAATTTGACACCTGCTCAACTGCTTACCATTTCACAAACTCCTAGACTTTTAGGAATATCCTTTCCAAGTTTAAAACCATTAAAATAACCCCATAGAATGAAGCCTGTGAAGTCTTCTATGAAGAGATCCACATTTTTTGAGGGTTGAAGTTCAGGCTAGATCTGAGACAAGAAAATGATGCAGGTAGGATAGTAATTTTAATCTTTTAGCACTTTTGGTTCAGAAATATTGGTCTTATTCTGTAAAATGTGTGATTTGATTTAACCTCTTCATTTATCTTTTCTTAAAAGATAGTTTTATATTTGCAAAAACCTTCTGTTTGTTAATATGCGGACTCTCTTGGTTAATCTACTCTGAGTGCAGTATGAACTCTTACTAATTCACTCTGAGAAATGTTAAAAAAACTAAGAGCATTTATAAACTTTTTATTTATTTTTTTGGTACTGGCCCCTTGCACTGAGTTAGATCCACAGTCACTTAAAAACATTTATATCAATTTGATGGAGTGATTTTATATTTGAGAGATCAGTTAATTTTTAAATGGCTTGAGTTTTATAGTTTTTAAATTTCATTTTCTAAATAATTCATTTTTGTTTTGTATTTTGAGACAGGGTCTTGCTGAGTCCCTAATTTGCCTAGGCTGGGCTTTAACTTGCAGTCGTCTTGCCTCATTCTCCTGGAGTGCTGGGATTACTGCAATGTGCCAACATGCTTGGCCTAAAAATTAATTTTGATTATAAATTATAGAACTAACACCTGCAATGCATTGGAGGAAGGAGACAAAAAGACTTTCTTCTACATAGAAAAAGCGAAAAGCATTACCTTGGATAAGTGTGAAAACTGTAAGCCTGAAATGGTACTTTAGTTTAGGTCTGATCTAAAGGTTTATTTTCAAGTAGAAGGAAGTGGAGATTCCACAGAGCATAGAAATGTACATAGGTGAGTGATCAGTTTCTTAGTACATGAATCTGTTGTATGGTGCAGAGACAGACAGACAGACAGACAGACAGGGAGAGGCTTAAAACATTAATTTTTCTTTTTTTTTTTAATTCCCCTATTAGGTTTTTCTTGTTAGAAAGAAGACTGGGCCTGATGCTGGGCAGCTGTACGCAATGAAGGTGTTAAAAAAAGCTTCTTTAAAAGGTACAAAATTAGCATGTTTATTAAAATAGAATTTGAGAAAATCTGTTTTTAGAAATATGATGTACATTACTTGTACAAGGTGAGTGGATGTAGTTTCTTTATTACATTAGTAATCATTACAGATTTCTTGTCAGCGGGTGATACTTCTAGGTTTTTATATTGACATATGCTTTAATTTAGTGTGCCCAGGTAAATATTTAATGCTAGGGAATGTGACATATTGTATTTAATTCATTATGAGCTTAATTTTATTAAGCAGTACTCTTTCCTTTCAAAATTTTTGTTTTTCCATTTTTATCTGTGAATTTTATCTTCATACTGAGAAAGCACAATCACCTCCACACATGTATATATTACTATCTTCTAGGCTGTGATAAAAGTACTACTATGCTCAATTTTAATTAATAAACTCATTTGAACTAATAAAGACTGATACAGGGTAAGTGCATATTAGCCAAATGCCTATTTGTGCCATTTTAATCCATCTCTAGACTTAAATTGAATTCGTTGAGTTTTTGAGCATATTGTCATTATAATGTAGGACTATATAGAATGTAAATTTAGGCACCTGTGAAATTATGTTTTATATTTTTGATTGGTAAATTATTGATTAAATCGTCACTGAAACTGTAAACAAGTATTATATATTGTATATATAATACAGTATATATTATACTCTTCTGTAATTTTTAGTTCGAGACAGAGTTCGGACAAAGATGGAGAGGGATATACTCGTGGAAGTAAACCATCCATTTATTGTCAAACTGCACTATGGTATGTACTCGTTCTCGTATTTATAGAATTAGAGAATTAAGATTTCCTTTCAGACAATACTATAACAAAAATAAGTAGTATACACTTACTTAATATAGTATGTGAACTGTAGATACTGAAGTAAATTTCGGTATCTAGCTTCTAATTTTATTTCTGTCACTGTCTAAAGTTAGTTAACCTGTCTAAGGTAACAAGCTAGTATCTTCCACTTACTTGCCCAAGTAGTATTTCTCTACTAGGCCCTGTTTCCATTTATCTTAGGCTATAAATGACTGTAATAACTTATGAAAGGTATTTGAGTGTTTATTTATAATAACCATATAACCTGATTCTGTTCAAAAGGATGATATAGTTAAGTTATATTAATTTATTTTAACTACTTTTCACACTTAGGAGGAGAGGAATATTAGTAAAAAGCAGTGGGCATCATGCAGAAAACTTGAGGTTTAAAGTCACACATTTCTGAATTTGAGTCATGGCTCTATTGTTAATATATGGATGAGATTTTCTTCCCTAGGGAGCAGAAAGATAGATAAGCAGGTAGATAAAATCAAAGCACTTACAGTGTACTATGTCACTTTCAGTTTCCTACATTCAAAATGTAGCAGGTATTGATTTTATTTTCAATATAATTTTGATAATATATTAGTTACCCAATTATATTTAGAAAAAAAACCACAAGAAGTTCCCATCCATTACTCTTTCTCTTTGTTACCCTAAAACTCTAACTGTGTTAGTATTTTAGGACCTCCTTGAATTTTCTGTATGACATTAGATGAATCAGTAACATCTGTCCTGTACAAAATACTGTTATTGAATGCAGTGGGCTATAGAAGCAAAATAATCTCTGACATCATGAAATTTATAATATATAGGAAACAGACAACATAGACATGTTAACAAATGTACAAATCAAAATGGAGAAGTACTATAAAAGCGGCATAAATAAAATACAATGAGATCTCAAAAGTTGTAGCAAATAGTTTGAATGAGAATGAGGTTAAGGATGCTTTAAGTAAAGATGAGAAAAGAGAAATCTTGGACAGTTTAATGGAGAAGGAGTGGCATTTTTGTTGAGCTTTACAGAATTAGTAGATTTTCAATATATGGTGAGGAGGCAAAATTCAGCCAAATGCAGTAGAGCATGATGCTTCATAAATCAGGAAATTATTGATGATAGAAGTTTCTTTGTAAAGCCACATGCAAAGTTATGTTCTGGGAAGGAATATATAGCTATTTTAAGCATTGGATTAAACATCAGATTTAATTTTGAGATAATGTTATCCAACAATGGACCATGTGAGTTCATACTTAATTGCTTTAGTGTATTTCGTGGTAAAATTGTGAACAGATAAACTAAAAAGTGTATACGGAGTAAAATGTATATTAAGCTTTTTAAACCTTTAAGATTATTTTGTTGTTGCATTATAATTTCTAATTAGCCTTTCAGACTGAAGGAAAGCTGTATTTAATACTGGACTTTCTCAGGGGAGGAGATGTCTTCACAAGATTATCCAAAGAGGTGAGTATCTGTAAATTTAAACTGTATTTTGTTGAAACAAAATTAAGAAAAAGGTCTTCCTGTGGAAATTTAAAATGGTGATTATTCTTTTTGTTTCATTGCACAGTATTTAGTAATGTGCCAATGAGTAGTATTTTCTGTCTTCCGTGTCATTTAGACCATCTCAGTGTGCTACTCATTCTCCTAGACACGAGAACAATATGAAACTGGATGAAGTAGATAGGAGCAAGCCTAGGACTTTGGCTACTCAAGCTACCTAAATGCCTCTAAGTGTTCATTAATTTAAAAATAGCTCTATTGAGGTATAATTAACATACAATAAACTGCACACATTTAAATATACAATTTGATAAATTTTGACATTTATATATACCTATAAATCCATAATCTAAATAAAAATAATTAGCATAGCCATTATTTCCAACAGTTTTCTTATGTGCCTTTGTAATGCCTTCTTCCCACCCTGATCCTACTGAATATGCTTTCTGTCACTATTTGGTTTGCATTCAGCAAGAGTTTGTGTAAATGGAATCATATACAGTGTTACCTCGGTTCATGAACATGTTTTTTTGGACACAGTTTGGTTTGCAAACAGAAGTGTTTGGCAAAATTTCGTGTTTGTTTGCAAACTCTACATTAGATGACAAATACGATCTCAGTCATCTTTCCCACACAAACACAAATGTAATCATCTTTTCCTAAATCCTAGAACGAATTAAGTTCATGAATTAAGGAACCACTGTATATATTTCTTTGTCCAGCTTAAATCAGCGTAATTATTTTGATTCATCCATGTTGTTGTGTGTATCAGTAATTCATTCATTTTTATTGCTAAATAATATTACCATTGTGTGGATATACCATGATTTGTTTATCTATTCATCTGTTGATAGATGTTTGTGTTGTTGCAGTTTTGAAGTATTATCAGTAAAGCTGCTGTGAACATTCATATACAAGTGATTGTATGGACATATGTTTTCATTTCTCATGGGTAAATATTAGGAATTTAATGACTGGGTCATATGATAGGTGTATATTTTAACTTTTAACAACACTGCCAAACTATTTTCCAAAGTGGTTATCTAATTTTTACATTCCCACCAGCAGCGTATTAAGGATTTCATTTGCTTCACATCTTTGCCAACAATTGGTATGGTCAGTCTTTAAATTTTGGCTATCTAATAAGTGTGTGCTAGTATCTCATTGTGGTTCTGAATTTCATCACGATAATGACTAATAATGTTGAGCATCTTTTCCTGCCCTCATTTGCTAGCTATTTATCTTCTTTGCTAAAGTGTCTGTTGAAACCTTTTGACCATTTTTAATTGAATTGTTTGTTTCTTATAGAGTTTTGAGAGTTCCTCATATATTTTGGATGTAAGTCTTTGATCATATATGTTGTTTGCAAATATTTTCTTCTGGTTTATGGTTTGTCTTTTCAATCTCTTAATGGTATTTTTTGAGAAGTAGAAGGTCTTACTTTTGATGAAGTTAAATTATGTTTGTTTCCATTTATTAATTGTATTTTTAATGTTCTTTTTAAGGAACATTTGCCTAATCCCAGATAAGGATTTTCTCTTATGTATTCTAGAAGTTTTACAGTTAAGTTTTTACGTTTAGATTTCTGATCTATTTTGAGTTAAGGTTATTAGGTATGTGTTGAAGTCTTTTTTTTTTTCATAGCGGTATCCAGTTTTTTTAGCATCATCATTGGAAAAGGATGTTCTTTCTTCATTGACTTACCTTGCATTTATTTTGAAAATCAATTGATCATATATGTAAAAGGCTATTTCTGAATACTCCATCCTGTTCATTGATGCATTTGTCTATCTTTATTACAATACCACACTCTCTTGATTACTGTACCTTTAAAATAGGTTTTGACAGCAGGTATTGCAATTCTTGAGCTTTTCTTTTCTTTTTAAAAGTTGTTTTGGTTCTCCTGGGTCATTTGTATTTCCTTCTCAATTTAAAATGGACATTTCTCTTTCTAAAGAGAGCCCGCTGAGATTTGGATTGTGATTGCATTGAATCCATCGGTCAGTTTTAGATGATTGACACTTTAACAATACTGGGTCTTTCAATCCATAAATATGGTTTTCCTCTCCATTTATTTATCATTTACTAATTTTTTCTCAGAAATGACTCGTTTTAAGTATATAGGTCACACAGTCTTTTGTCAAATTAATCTCTAAGTGATTCCTATTTTTTAATTTTTTTGTAAGTAGAATTGATTTAATTTCAGTTTCAAATTAGATGGAACAACAATTGATTTCTTTTATACTGAGCTTTTTCATAATCAAAGTCACTACGTCTTGCAGCTTTTCTCTAGATTTTAAAGGCTTTTATATTTGTTATTTATTGGACAAAGTGTTCATTTTTCTTTTCCAGTATGAACATCATTTATTTCTTTTATTTGTCTTTATCACACTGACTTGAACATTCTGGTCCGGTGTTGAATGGAATTGGTGGAAGCAGATGTTCTTGCCTTGTTTCCAATCTTAGGTGGAAGTGTGATTTCACCATACAATATGAAGTTAAATATAATAATTTTTGGATGCTCTTTCTTAGGTTAAGTTTCCTTCTCTTGCTATTTTGTTGAGAGTTTTTTCTTAAAATGGGTGTTAAAATGTTTTAAAATGTGGTTTCTGCATTTATTGAGATACATTGTTTCCTTCTTTAGTCTTGCATTTATTGATGAATCCCATCAATTAGGAACCTTTTTGAATGTTAGTTCAAACCTTTAGGAACCTTTTTGAATATTAGGAACCTTTTTGAATATTTTGAGATGATACTTGCTAAATGTTTGGTAAGAATTTTTGTATCTGTTTTCACAAGGGATATTTGACTATAAATTTCTTGTATTATTTTTGTCTATTTCTCTGTTAGAGTAATTGTGGCTGCATAAGACAAGTGAGTAGAGTTTTTACCTCTTCAAATTTCTGAAAGCGTTTCTGTAGATTCAGTGTTAGTTGTCTTTAAGTGATTGGAACAATTCACCTGCAAAGCCATCAGAGCCTAGAGGTTTCTTTATGGTAAGGTATTTAACTACAAATACAATTTATATACTAGACTTAGGGCTGTTCTTTCTTTTTGAGTGAACTTTCCTATCTTGTATCTTTCAAAGAGTTTATCCATTTCATCAAAGTTACCAAATTTATATGCATAAAGTTGTTCGTAATATTCCCTATGAAATTACTAGTGATGTCACTGCTCTCAGCTTTGACGTTGATAATTTGCATCTTTTCTTTTTTTGTCCAGCTTACCTTGCTAGAGGTTTATCAGTTTTATTTTTTCTTCCTCTAAAACCCAGATTGGGTTTCATTAGTTTTTCTCTATTCTATTTCTGTTCTCCATGTTCTTATTTTCTGCTTTAATCCTTCCTATTGCTTACTTTGTCTTTCACTAGCTTTTCTTTGTATAATTTTTAAGGTGGAAGTTTAGGTTATGGATTTGAGGCATTTTTTTTTCTTTTCTGATGGAGGTCGTATCCCTTCTGATCACTATTGTAGTATCACCCCACAAGTTTTGTTACGTGACCTTTCTTTCCTTTTAGCTCAACATACTTTTCATTTTCCTTTGTTTGACTCTGTGGGTATTTGCAAGTATGTTATTTAATTTACAGATATCTGGGCATTTTCTGGATAGCTTTCTAGTACTTATTTTTAATTTAATATCATTGTAGGCATAAAGCATACTTTGTATGACTTGAATTGTCTTAAATTTACTTGTACTTACTTTATGCTTCAGAATATGGTGTATCTTGGTAAATGTTGCATGTGCATTTGAGAAGACTATGAATTCTGCTTTTGTTGGGTAATGGAAGTTTCTATGAATGTTAATTAAGTCAAGTTTGTTAATAACAGCATTAGATTGACTATATACTTACTGATTTTCTGCCTACATTTTTATAAATTAAAATTTCATTGACTGATACACAGTAATTGTATACATGTTTAAATTTTTGAGACAGATTGAAACAGGTTTGAGGCAGATTGAAATCTTTGAATATGATTATGTATTTGTATATTTCTTGAATTCCTATCACTTTTTGCTTTGGGCATTTCAAAATTCTGTTATTAGATACATAACCCTTTATAAGCATTATTGCTTCTTGATAAATTTACTCTTTTATTTATAATATCCTCTTTTCACTTTGCATTCTACTCTGATATTAGTATGGTCAATCCAGTTTTTTTTTTAAACTTAGTATCAACTTGATATATCGTCTCACATACTTTAATTTTAACTTATTTTTGTCTTTATATTTCACTATGTGGTACTTAAGGAAACCTATAGTTTCCTTGCTTTTTATCCTGTCTGAAAATCTGTGGCTTTTAGTAAGATGTTAGACCTATTAGATTTAATATGATTATTGATATCTATTATCTTGCTATTTATTTTAAATCTTATCTGTTCTTTTTTCTTTTTGCCGTCTTTTTCCCTTTTTAAAATTCTTTTTTTCAGTTTTATTTTTCTCGCTGCTGTTGCTTTGTCAATATTAACTATGACACTTTGTTGTGTTATTTTAGTAGTTGCTTTAGAGTTTATAATATGAATTTTCAACCTGGGGTCACGAAACGATGGTCTTAGGCCAAACTTAGCTAATTGCTTTTCTTTGTAATTTAAGCTTTTTTGGAACACAGACATACTTATTGTTTAAATATTGTCAATGATGGATGACTTCTTTTATGCTTCTGTGACAGCCTATTCCATGGCCATTTTTATTGGATGGTAGATATTGAGAATTTAATTTCTTGTATGCTACTTTTTGTGTCCCTATACATAGTGTTTAATTTTGTTCTAGAATACAGTTATATTCTTGGAAACACTGTGATCATTTAGAATCTTATCCCCTCCTTTGGTTTTGTTTTATTTTTTATATTGCTGGACATTGAACCTGGGGACTTGTACATGCTAAGGCAACACTCTGCTGCTGAGCTCCACTTCCAGCCGAGCATTTTGCTTTTGACTTTGTCATGTGGGACTAGGGCAGCATTTAGTATAGGTTTAATTATACCCCACTATTAAAGTATGACCCTTCTTAATACTCCAACCAAAATCCTTCAGATTATCAGATTTTTTACTCTCACTGTTGAGAACTAAGGTTTCCTGGTCCTTTGAGCTTAGTAGATTCTTTTAATCCTTTAGGGTTCTTCTCATTGGCTCTAATAGTGTCTTCTGATCCATAATTGGCAATTTTTTATTGGACAGCAAACATAGTGAAATTCATTTTAGTAGGTATGGAGATTTTTGTATTTCTGTGTATGTTATGGAACTGTATTCTGGGTTGAGGAACTAGTTTAGTCCTTTCAGATCTTTAAAGTTTTTAGACTGCATCAGAACATTTAGTAAAAGATTGATTTTGCTTTCCTACTGAAACAAAACCCTTCTAATAACTCTGATTGATGATCTGTGTATGAGCTTTGCTGCTGTGGCCAAGGATAAAAGAAACTATTCCTGGCCCATTGTGAGTTCCATAGATTGGTTCCTCTAATCCTTGTTTTCTTTTTTTTTTTCCTAGTTCAGGATAGCACACTTATAAGTGCTGAGCATTTTTCTGCTGAAAACTTGAGATCATCTATAATTCTCCAGAGTCTTCTCTGAAATTTTTTCTTCTCTAGTACTTTTGTGCTGTGAATTCTGTCTTCCTTCTCCCAGACTCTTGACTCTGATTTGTCAACTCAAAAATTGTTCTGGGCTCCACTTGACTTAGCCCTCTCTGCACTATTACTTAGAAACTCTTTCAGGGTAGTAGGCTAGGCCAATTGTAGGGCATACTTTGTTTTTCCTTCATCTTTCAGTATCCACTGTCTTTTGTTGCCAGATGTCCTATGTCTTAAAAAAATACATCATTTCATATATTTTGTCCTGCCTGTGTTTTAGATGTTTTAGGCGGGAGAATAACTCCTGACCTTGTCTACTTCATGTTGTCTTGAAATGGTAGTTTGGGAGGAGCATTTTAATTGGATGGTTGTAGTCAACCTCTCACTTCCAGAATTTACAACGTTGAGTGTGGGAGAGCTATCATTGATTCCCAGAGCTCTGGAACTTGTGAAAAAGGAACAATGTGTTTCTGGAATGCTAGCCAGTGCTTAAGTGGCTAAGGTCTCTGGCTTATATCTGTCTACCTCCAGTGCAGAACATGCCAGGCATGAGCATGGAGTGTGTTCTTGGTATATTATTCATTGTAGAAAAAACTTCAGTATGTAATAGTGTCTGTCTAGGACCCCCCTTCTAAGGAGGGTCTTTAAAGAAACTTGTTAAAAGCTAGTCTCAAAACATAGAGAGACAAAAGTATGACAAGGCTCCAACATTCATGATATCTTGTGTTAGACTGTAGAAGTGTCACAAATGTTTTTGAAAAAAATATTACTTGTAGTCATTTCTAATTTTCTTTTAAACTCTTCAGACCTCCATTCTCGATGTGGGACTATCTAAACCCATACTAGCACAGAGATGCAGTCAGTAAGTTTTGATTCCTAAGTCTGGAATATTAGGTAAGAGCAAGCATTTTAAATGCGTTTCCCAAAGACAATAAATTATTCATTGAATAGGCTTTAAAAATTGATTCAATGTTTACTTCTATAGGCAGCTTATTATAAGTAGTTATTTGTTGGTTATACTTCACTTGTATATATTAAAAAGTTGCTAAATAATTCAAAATGAAGACTTATTCTTTATGCCTTAGAATTTAGACTTTTAAGAGTATAGCTTTTGTATGTGTTAAGAAAAATTTACAATGTTGGTTATTTATATATTAAAGAGAAAGTTACTTGCCCAAATTTCTCTCTACCAAAATGCACACACAGTTACAAAACTGTTAGCCATGCCCTGCTTTGCTACTATCAAGAAAATATAGTTCCATGAATGAATGATTATTATAAAGTTCTCAATTCCTCCATAATTAATTATTGATATCACAAAATTCCAAACATGCCACAATAGGAGATTTCATTTGTTTGAAATTCACAGAATTATTTTATATTTTATCCATAAAAGTAAGCAAATGAAAAGAACTAAGAAGTTTGGATAAGTCTAGAGAATACCCTTTCTTTTCCCTACCTCTTGTTTTATAAAGAGGTATAAAGCTTTGAGCCAGACTCTGCATCATGCATTTAGAATCTCAGCTACTTGGATACCTGAGGCAGGAGAATGGTGTGAGCCCAGGAGTTCCAGGCCATCCCAGGCAACATAGTGAGACACTATTTAGAAACAAAGAAGAGAAAGAGAGAGAGAGAGACAGAGAGAGAGAGAGAGAGAGAGAGAGAGAGAGAGAGAGAGAGAGAGAGAGAGAGAGATTTTTAAAGCTTCTAAGCTTCTATAATCAAAACATCTTAGTATTAATACAGGATTAGAAACATACTGTATAGTCCAAGAATATCCTGTTATATATGACATATATTATTGTGGATAAAGGAAGAATTATCAATGAGTGGCAAAGAGATTGTTCGGTAAATAGTATTTAAGAAATTGGTTAGACATTTCAAAAATTTTTTGAAAATACCACCTTTGCCACATACAAAAATAAATTTACTTAAAGAACTAAGTCTGGAAAATAATTACTGTATCCTGAAAGAAAGTACTGTTGAATATTTACTTGATCATTGAATGGAGACAGTATTAAGCATTAAAGTTGTAAAAGAAAAACATGCATAACCTACACAAAGTTGAAAAATATTTGCAGCTAATATGATGAAGCAGTGACATTTTAAATGTTTAAGAAGATTGTAACAGTTAACCAAACAATAAGTTAATAATGAAAAGTAGGCAAAAGCGTTGCTGATAACGCATGAAAAATTGAGGGGCCACTAAATGTGAAAAAATTCAAGCATAAAAATTAAATAAAACTTAATGCCTGTAGATCAAATTTGAAAAGATTTTTAAAGTGTATGTTTGGAATTGTCATAGAGGTGGCAAGACAGGTGCCTTCACAAACTGCTGATGGGAGTGGAAACTGTTGTAACCTTTTTGGAAAATAATTTTTTGTGTATTACAGGAATTTTCACAAATTTTCTCCTTGACCCAGTATTTCCTATTTTATTTCTCAGGAATTCATTTTGGGAAAATAATCATAAATATTAATAAAGACACATGCATATTGCAGAGTCATTTAAAATAGTGAAAATTGGAAATGGCCTAATTGTCCAGAAGGGGAATATTAGGTAAACCATGGTAAATTGGTATGGTTAATATTGTCCTGCTATTGAAAACTTTATAAATAAGTTCAAAAGATAATGTGACAATGTTTATGAGATAATATTACATGGATAATAAAGGAGACCAACGTGTTAACACATACATTCACACATATGCATGTGCAAGAAAATATTAAGGGTGCTTTTTCTTATACTAAAATTTTGGATAATTTTCATTTTGGAGAGGAATTTATGAGTAGAATGATTCACCAATTTGGAAAACATTACTGGTAGTGAATCTAAAACTTAGGAAGAAAACTTGTGGTACAGCATGTGATAAAAGTGGCTTCTGGGAAAAGGTCATTTGTAGGATCAAGTGTCCCTGATTTCAGATTCGGAGCCTCATTCTTACTAGCTATGTTATTGTGGGCACGTTAACCACTGTGAGGCTCTTTCTCCATAACGAAGGTATTGATGAGATTTACCTCATAACCTTGTTTGGAAAATTGTAATGACATAGTAGATGTGCAGTGCTTGGCACATAATTAATTGCACCTGGTGCATAATTGCTTCTTAGTAATTTTTTTATTTGTATCCACTATGAGTTTTTCTACTGAGGCAATTTCTTCACAGGGTAATAGGTTTGATATAAACCGTGACATAGACAATGCAATGTTTCTTCCTTTAGAGTTGGAAAATATTTTTATTTAGGGTTTACTCTTATGTTAGGTTTCAGTGAACATTCTAGTTATCATTGTCCAGAAGTTAAATGAGTAGCAAGTATTTTGTTCTTCACAAAAACACAAATGAGATGATATTTTTGTCATTATAATATTCAGATTAATGCTTGTGAAATTTAGATACTGAAAAATATTTGTTTTTGTATTGGTCATTTTAAAGAGTAGATGGGGCATCAAAATTACCTTTAACTGCTGGTTCTCTGAAATTTTACTAGTAGCCTAAATCTGTACTGTAAAATACAGTGGCCTTAATTCTAAATGGGCATACTGGTTATAAGACTTTATGTTATTTTATTCAAATTTGAGTTTTCCTAGTAATCCAGATTTTTTAATGAAAATTACCCATAACCAGACATTTTTGTCCATTTCAAGTTATTGATAAACTCTCAAAATTACAGCTCATGGTTAAGTACTTTCCAATTCTGTGTGTAAATTAACTCATTTGTAAAAGAAAATAGATGTAAGCCTGTAATAACAATACTTTATGGTTGCATAGCATTTTACAGTTTACCAGGCTTTTCTTTTTCCATATAAATAATTCTCAAAATAAACTTATTAGATAGATATAACAGATACTGTTATTTTACAGACTTAGAAACCAGGGCCCAGAAATCAAAATGATATGCCTAGTGTTATACTACTAATTCTGATTTCAAGTCTAGTACTCTTTTAACTTTTTCATAGCAACTCTATTACCAGACACAGAAAAATCAAAAGCGAGAGACAGCAGTGTATTGCCAAAGAAAGGAGGAGGAGGAAGAGAAGCAGAAGAGGGAGGAAGGGGAGGAAAACAGTGCTATTAAACTCATAAATCTTATTATTAGTGAAAAAATAGTAGAAATAATGGAATTACCAGTGTTAAAACAAAATATGCTATGTACTTCAGATTTCTGGAGGGTATAACTATGTTAAGCAGAGTACTGAAATTAATATTGGTGTAATATTGGTGTAATGATGCCATATCATTAAAAAGGATGAATTCTGTGTGCAGTGCATTTAATTAAGAAGATATATAAACATCATATGTTTCAAAAACTTTTACATGAAGTGGCTGATATTCAATAAGAGAAAATTCTTAAAGTTAGTTTCATCTACAGTATCAAGAAATCTGCTATTCCAAATGATTATGCCAATCAAACAAAAATTAACTGTGCTTATTTTCTTATTATTTGCCCAGTTTTGTCATACTGCTTTTTAAAGAAATACATTTTAAAAAATAATGATTACTGAAAGAAAGATTAAATGGTAAACTATTATTTTATTCTAGGTTCTGTTTACAGAGGAAGATGTGAAATTCTACCTTGCAGAACTGGCCCTTGCTTTGGATCATTTGCATCGACTAGGAATTGTATATAGAGACCTGAAACCAGAAAAGTAAAGCTATATTTTCCTTATTTAACTCTATTGTCTATATTTGTAGAACTAGAAATATGTTTTTTTAAGATTATAAGAAATTCTAAATTGGTTGCATAATTAATTGAAACTTGTTTGTAAATAGTACTCTTCATAATACACACTTTGATTTTAAGTTCATCATTTAAAATTTTTCTGATATAGCAAATAGTCACTTTTTTAAGTTTACAAAAACTTTTATGTAAATGTTTTATATAAAC
Source organism: Hystrix cristata (assembly GCA_004026905.1). NCBI lineage: Eukaryota > Metazoa > Chordata > Mammalia > Rodentia > Hystricidae > Hystrix > Hystrix cristata. Next base: position 54,203 of record PVJO010007850.1, on the reverse strand, counting down.
TTTTGCATCTTGTTGAATGTGAATTTTGATTTACAGCATTTTGCTTGATGAAATAGGACATATCAAGTTAACAGGTATGCAAACTTTCTTATGCATTCTTAAACCCATTGCTTGGCATTTTTCAGTATTTCAAAATACAGTATATTTATCTAAGCCTGTTTTCTTTTTTCTTTCTTGATTTGATTTGCATTTTGATTTTTAGTGAACTTAAATTCATTTAAAGGTTAGATAGATTTTATTGTATTCTAATTAAAATTTTTAAAAGTTATGTATTTAAGAGGCACTAGTCTATTAAGATGGTTTTTGGTTTTCTAGGTAAGAACAAATAATTTTAATTGCAATTTAGACTATAGGAGTTATAAATATTCATTGCATTTGAAATATGTAACACCTTCCCTTCTTCCCTGACTCTTGGAAAACACTTAAGTGTTTTATATCTTTATATTTTTGTTATTTTGAGAGTGTTATATAAACTGCTATTGTAGAATAATACAGTAGTCACTCCTGAGCATTTATCCTGGAGAAATAAAAACTTATGTTCGTGCTAAAACCTACCCATGAATCTTCATAGTAGCTTTATTTGTAATATCCACTGGAAATGACACAAATGTCCTTCAAAGGGTGAATGGATAAACAGATAGCACCACAGAATGGAATACTACTCAGCAATAAAAAGGAAAGAACTGCTGATTCTCACAACAATTTGGATAGATCTCAAGGCTATTTATGCTAAGTGAGCCAATCTTGAAAGGTTACATGTGTTTTCAGTAGATAGTTAATTCTGTATTTAATTATCAGAATACTGGAACAAAAATAAAATGATGATTCTTTAAGGAGAATTTTGAACTGGTACCTTTTAAAGGTAAGTTGCTCTCAATTTCTAAGTACACTGGATGAATGTGAAAATAGAGTATCAAGCTGTAACCTTAAGAACTGAAGTAAATGTGTCAAAGTTTGTGAGTCTTATTCGTAGGCTGATTCAGTTTTTGTATAGCCTGTTTATGTATAACTGAAGCAATGTAGGTATGCAAGAGACTAAAATCAGGAAAAAATGAAGGAAAAGAGAACAAAACAATTTGAGAGTTTATATAATATATAAATTTTTATTTTAAAATAAAAGAAATTTTTAATTGAGAAGCTAATTAGAATTTAATTATTCCTTTCATTTTTATTAATAAATTATATCCTTTTTGTCAGAGGTGAGAAAAAGAAATGGATAAAAGAGTAGAATAAACTCTACCTTTGCCTCTATACACAATTAGGTCAGTTGGGGGAATAATGATGTCAAGTTGTTTTATATTTAGTCTGCTAATATGAATTCTACATATAAATTCTAGAGACTTAAACTGGCTGAGGAAGGAAGAGTACTTAGGATCAATGTTAATTTATAAGCAAGAGACACAAAATATTAACAGCAAGAAAATGCGATCTATAAGTTTTTAGTCATACAATTTACTTTCTTTGCAATGATATCAATGTTTCTTTTGATGAAAGTATATAATCTTAAGCATTAGATAATTTATAATCTCACAGTCTCACAGTATTCTAATGAATTTTGTTGAAATGTGACCCTTCATGCAGGTATTTAAAGCTTTTTTGATTGTTTCCTTTATTTCTTACGATTTTTTATTTTATGAAAAAACAAAATTTCATGACGAAATCTTAAAAGAATAACAATAGTTGATACACTGTGTATCATTATCTTCACAATAGTTACTCAGTACAAGACAGAGACAAGAAAAGATTATCTCATACAAAGAAAACAGATAATAGCACAGGGCTTTCTTTTCAGTGAACTAAGAGAAACTAGTAGTATAAATGGAACAAATTAACTTATATATTAAAATATTTTTGAAACAACAGAATAGGTAATTGGGGAGTTTTTTGTTTGTTTTTGTTTGTTTGTTTTGGGGGGTGGGGATCGAACTCAAGGCCTTGCAGCAGCTAGGCAAGCACTCTAACCACTGAGCCAAATCCCTAGCCCCAAATTGGGGAATTTTTAAACTTCTCCCAACTTCTTATTTATCTATCTTCTGTTTTGCTTTTTATTTGCGTGTATGTATATTTTTTTCTTGAGTTGCTTGGATAATAGGAGCCATGTGATATTTAAGCTTGTTTGTCTAACTTATTTTACTTCATTATTTCATTATGTTCTCAAGTTGCACTCATGTACCTACAAATGCCTCAAATTTTTCTTTATGGCAAAGTAGTATTCCACTGTATAAATACCACATTTCCCTTACCCATCTTCATCTTATTATGGATATATATGTTTTATCCAAGATCTAGCTATTATAAATTATGCTGCTATAAATATGAATATTCATGTATCCCTGTAATGTGCTGATTGTAACTCTTTCAGCAGGATACTAGAAGAGGGATATATGCATCAAATGGAATTTCTGTTTTTAGTTTTTTGAAGACTCTCCACACTGATTTCCATAGTGGTTGAACAAGATTACATTCCCACCAACAGTGTAGAAGAGTTCCTTTTTCTCCATATCCTTGTAAGCTTTTGTTATTACTAGATTTTTTGATGGTAGCTATTCTTTCTGGGGTAAGATCATATCTCAACATAGTTTTTTGTGTGGGGGGATGCTGGAGATGGAACTCATGGCCTTGGCACTTGCTAGGCAAGTGCTCTACCATTTGAGCTAAATCTCCTGCATCTCAACATAGTTTTAATTTACATTGCTGTTATGGCCAGGGTATTGAACTTTTTGTGTGTATTTATTGGCCATCTGCAATTCTTCTTGTGAGAAGTGTCTAATCATTTAAGTTATCCATTTTTTGGTTGGGTCTTTCATTTTAGGGAGTCTAACAAATTTTGAGTTCTTAATGTATTCTAGATGTTAGTCAACTGTCCAAGGAATAGCTAGCAATTTTTTCCCTATTCTGTAGGGTGTCTCTTCACTCTGTTGATTGTTTCTGTTACTGTACAGAAGTTTTTATATTGGTATGATTCCATTTGTTGATTGTCAGTATTATTTCTTTTGCCATTGAGGTTCTGTTCAGAAAGTTCTTGCCTATGCCTTCAGAAGTTGTACCTATGTTATCTTCCAGCAGATTGTTTGTGTTTAAACATTTAGATCTTTGATCCATTTTGATTTTAGTTTTGTACATGGTGAGATTAGTCTAGACCCAGTCTTCTTAATGTGGATACCCAGTTTTCCCAGCTCAATTTATTAAAGAAGCTATTTATATGTTTTTTGGCATATTTGTCATATATCAAATAACTGTATGTGGCGAGGGTTGTTTCTGCTGCTTCTCTTCCTTGATCCACATGCCTGTTTTCCTGCCAATACCATGCTGTTTTAATCACTGTAGCTATATAGTATAGATGCCACCTGTTTTGCTTTTTTTGTTGTTTTGTTTTTTAAATTTTAAGTTTATTAGTACATTTTGCAGTTCATGCAGTTTACAGTAATTTTAGGGAGTGGTTACATGTACATAACACAGCTTGTTTCTTTTTCTTTCTTTTTTTTTTTTTTTTTGAGACAGGTCTTGCTGTGTAGTCGCTGGTTTTAAACTCACTATGTAGCCCAGGCTGGCCTCAAACTTGCAGCAGTCCTCCTGCCTCAGCCTCCCGAGTGCTGGGATTACAGGCATGCGCTACCACACCTAGTGTTTCTTTTTTTCTTAATCCCCTTCTCCTTTCCTCCCTCCCCTCCCTCCTCCTCCAAATCTTCTATCTCATTTTTCATTCTCATTTGATATTATTAAATTTAGCTCATGTTATGGCATATAATGTTTACATTAATTGTGGTTATTAGGTTCTTGCACATGACACATCTTTATTCTACTTATTTTCCCTTCCCCTCTTCCTCATCCTTCATTCTTTTTCCCTTGGACCACTTCCCTGTTGCAAGAAATCCATCTTCTTGTCCACTTCTATCCAACTTTTATTATTCTCTTTATTTGTACTTCGCCTCAGTCATATGAGAGATACCACATGGTATTTAAACTTGTGTGTCTGGTTTATTTCACTCAACATTTTATTTTCCAGTTACATCTATTTTCCTACAAATGTCTCAAGTCTATCATTCTTTATAGCAGAGTAGTATTCCATTATGTATAGATACTACATTTTCTGTGTCCAGTCTTCTGTTTATGGATATATAGGCTGTTTCCAAGATTTAGCTATTAAGAGTTATGCTACTATAAACACTGGTATACATGTATCACTGTAGTATGATGTCTTAACCACTTAACAGTTTACCCCCAGGGTCACTTGGCTAGCATGTTTGTTTACATACTGATTATCCTGAGCATCATTCAGGCAGGTGTCATTTCAACCAGTCAGTTCTTGTTTGCATGAGATCCACTTGTACATCTGTTTTTTTACCAACTATATTTTGCATACTTTCTGTTTAGAACACTGTAAATACACTTTAATGTTTGATTCCAGTGAAATCTAATGATAAGTTCTGGTTATTTTTTTTTTTACTAATTTGTGTTTATTTGTGAAAAAACCTATAATTTTATGCTACAGTCTATAAAAACTCTTATCATAAGTACATTAGATATAATTGTTACGCTTCTCCAGAACTCCGTCATATTCCTTTACAATACAAAATGGACACATTTGGGACAGTGCAACTGAATAGGAAGGAAAGTTGCAGAAGTTCTGCAAAGTAAAAACTGAAAAAGGAAGACATGTTAACATATCAGAGAGGAAAAGTCTGTGTTATGAAACAGAAAGACAAAAAAGATATCTCCTTATTGTCAACTATTCATAATACAGAAATGATAGAACTTGAAAGAAGAAACGAAACTAAAAAATTCCAATTGTGATCAGTGATTATAATAATTCTATGGGTGGTATGACAGAGTTGACCAGTATCTTACAATCAATCCTATAGTCAAAAAGCGAGGAAAACTATTATTATAAAATATTTATGTACCTTCTGCACCAAACGGTATGGAACTCATTTGTTATTTATTGAAAAGAAGGGAGTTCAAAAAGTCATTCACAATTCAGATTTGGTCTAATAGATCAAATAATTAAAATTATGAAATAATGAAAATGACAGTAGCTAATTGCCAACCAGGACGTCCATCATCAATGTCTTCACCACTACATTTAGTTGGTAGACATTTTTTTGAAATTATACTACCCACAGAAAGAAAGGAAAGGCCAATACAGCAGTGTAAAATGTGTTGTTCAAAGAAAGACAGTAATGTGAAAAGAATTCAGAAAGTGACTAGATACCACTGTCCAGACTGTAATGTTGCATTGCATTTTGAATGTTTTAAGATATACCATGCACAGAGAAATTATTGAATAAATTTGATAAAATTGTAGTTTTTCTATTTCCTGTTATATTATCTTATAAGAATTAGTGAAAAAATATGTAATTTTTGGTTGTCCTCCATTTAAATAATTGGACTGGTAAGTGGTTAAGTTGTTGGGGGAAGATACCTAGCAGGAGGATCACTGGGTCATATGGAATTTCTAATTTCAGTTCTTTGAGAAATCTCTATACTGATTTCCATAATGGTTGTACTAGTTCACATTCCTACCAGCAATGAAGGAGAGTTTCTTTTTCGCCACACCCATGCCAGCATTTGTTACTGTTTGATTTCTTAAAGATTGCCATTCTTTCTGGAGTAAGATGGAATCTTAGTGTTGTTTTAATCTGCAGTTCTCTAATGGCCAGAGATGTTGAACATTTTTTCATATATTTGTTGACCACTTGTATTTCTTCCTCTATGAAGTTCATTTCTTTTGCCCGTTTCTTGACTGGATCTTCAACGTTAGGTGGTTTAATTTTTTTGAATTCTTTTTTTTTTGAGTTCTTTGTATAATCTAGATGTTAGTCTTTTGTCTGAGGAGTGGCTGTCAAAATTTTTTCCCATTTTGTAGGTTGTCTTTTCATTCTACTGATTGATTCTTTTGCTTTTTAGTCTGATATAATCCCATTGGTTGATTCTTGCTGTTATTTCTTATGCAATTGAGTTTCTATTTAGAAAAATCTTTTCCTATGTGTTGTAGTGTTTTACCTATTTTATCTTCCAGTGGGTTGACTGTTTCCATTTTAATGTTCAGATCTTTGATCCATTTTGATTTTAGTATAGGGTGAGAGATATGAGTCCAATTTCAACCTTCCGCATATGCAGATAAGCAGTTTTCCCACCACCACATGTTGAATAGCCTGTCTTTTCTCCAACATATGCTTTTGGACCCTTTGTCAAAGATCAAATAGCTGAATGTGTCTGGGGAAGTTTCTTTATCCTTAGTTCTGTTCCACTGATCCATACCTCTGTTTTTGTTCCAACGCCATGCAGGTTTTTTTTTTTTTTTAAATCACTGTTGCTTTGTAGTTTAGCTTGAAGTCAAGTATTGCTATATCTCCTGCTTTGCTCTTGTTGCCCAAAATTGCTTTTGTTATTCTGGGTCTTTTCTAGTTCCATATGCATTTTAAGATTATTTTTTCTACATCTGTAAAGTGTACTGCTGGTATTTTGATTGAGACTGCATTAAATGTGTATAACAGTTTTGAGAATATAGCCATTTTAACAATATTGATTCTGCCTATCCAGGAGCATGAGATATCTTTCTACTTTCTGTCCTCTTTGGTCTTCTTTTTCAGAGTACTGTAGTTTTCCTTGTAGAGGTCTTTCACTTCTTTGGTTAGGTTAATTCCTATGTATTTCATTCTTCTTGGTATTACTTTAATAATTTTCAATCGCATTCATTGTTTGTGTGCAAAAATGATCATGGATTTTTTTGTGTGTGTTGATCTTTTATCCTGCTATGTCACTGACGTTTGTTATTAATTCTAAGTGTTTTTTGTGCCACTCTTTGAATCTTCTATGTAGAGTATTATGTCATCAGAAAATAATGATAATTTGAGTTCTCCTTTCCCATATATATCCCTTTTCTTTCTCTTGCCCAATTCCTCTGTAATGTTTCAACTACTATGTTGAATAGGTGATAATGGTCATCCTTGTCTTGTTCCTGATATTAGGGGGAATATTTTTAGTTTTTCTCCATTTAGAATGATGCTGACTAATGGTTTGTCATATATAGCTTTTATTATATTTAGGTATGGTCCTTCATATTTAGGTATGGCTTCTGTTTATGTGATATATTACATTTATTGACTTAAATTTGTTGAACCATCCTTGCATCTCTGAGATGCAAGCTACTTGATCATAATGTATGATTTTTTTGATAATGTACTGCATTCTATTTGCTAATGTTTTGTTGAAGGTTTTTGTATCCATGTTATTAAGAAGATGGGCCTGTAGTTTTCTTTCTTTGGGGGAGGAGCTCTGGGGATTGAACTCAGGGCCTTCTGCTTGGTAGGCACCCACTCTACCACTGAGCTAAATCCCCAACCCCTAGTTTTCTTTTTTACTTGAGTCTTTATCTGCTTTGGGGGCCAGGGTGATAGTGGCTTCCATAAATGAGTTTGGGAGCACTTCATCTCTTTCAAGTTATCTGAAGAGCTTGAGGAAAGTTGCTTATATAACATACTTAAAGTTTGTATAGAATTCTGCTTTGCTTTTGTTACCCAGGATTGCTTTTGCTATTCTGGGTCTCTTCTGGTTCCTTATAAACTTTAGGATTGTTTTTTTCTAGATCTATGAGAAATTCCATTGATATTTTGGGGGGGAGTGTTTTAAATCTATATATCAGTTTTGGAAATATAACTAGTTTGATTATATTGGTTTTGCCTATCTAGGAACAAGGGATATCTTTTCCTTTCTTATGTCCTCCCCAGTTTTCTTTATTAGAATGCTATAATATTCACTGTAAATGTTTTTCATTGCCTTGGTTATGTTAATACCAATGTATTCAATTTTTCTTTCTGCTATTGTGAGTGGTATTATTTACCTAATTTCTTTTCAGTGAGTTCATTATTAGGGTATAGGAATGCTGTTGATTTCTGTGTGTGTGTGTGTGTGTGTGTGTGTGCGCGTGTGTGTGTGTGTCTGTGTCCATGTGTGTTTGTATCCTGTTACATTGCTGAATTTGATTATTCTAGGAGTCTTCTGGTCATGTTTTTTGGGTCTTAAAAGTAAAGGAATATATCATCTGCAAATAATGATATTTTGATTTCATCCTTTACATATCCATTTTATTTCTTTCTCTTGCACATTTGCTCTGGAAATATTTTGAGAACTATATTGAACAGAAGGGGTGATAATAGAAATCGTTGTCTTATTTCTAATTTTAGAGGGAAGGCTTTCTTTTTTTCCCAATTTAATAGAATGTTGGCCTTAGTTTGGTCATAAATAGCTTTGATCAGATTGAGATAAGGTCCTATACCTGTTTTCTTCAGGATTTTTATCATGAATGAATGCTGAATTTTGTCAAAGAATTTTTTGTGTCTATTGTGATGACCATATGCTTTTTGTCTTTGCTTCTGTTTATGTGATGGATTACATTTATTAATTGCTTATGTTGAACTATCCTTATATTTGTAGGTTGAAGCCTAATTAGTCCTGATGTATGATCTTTTTGATCATTTGTTGCATTCTGTTTGCCAGTATCTTGATCAAACTCAGGGCTTTGTGCTTGTAAGGTAAGCACTGTAACCACTGAGCTAAATCCCCAGCCCTGCCAGTATCTTTTTAAGAATTTTTTGCATCTATATTCACTAGGGAGCTTGTCCTGTAGTTCTGTTTCTTGGTTGGATCTTTGTCTGACTTTTCGTCAGGATAATGTTAGCTTCTGAGAATGATTTTAGAAGTACTCCTCCTCTCTCAATTTCATTTAACAATTTCAGGATTATTGGTGTAAGATCTCCCCTGAAGTTGTGTAGAATTTGGCTGTGAATCCATCAGGTCCTAGGCTTTTCTTATTTTTTTTCTGTTTGTTTGTTTTTATTGCTGCTTCAATTTCTTCTCCTGTTACTGGATTGTTCAAAATAATTCATATGTATCTAGGAATCTCTCCATTTTTTCCTGAGTGCTTCAATTTTTGGCATATATGTTTGTGAAGTAGTTGCTAATAATTTTCTGGATTTTGAGTTCCTATATATATTCTAGATATCAGGCCTCTTTCTGAGGAATAGCTGTCAGTTTTTTTTTCCCATTCTGTGTTTGTCTGTTTACACTGTTGGTTTTTTCCTGTTGTTGTGCATTAGCTTTTTAGTTTGATATGATCCCATTTACTTATTCTTGGTATTATTTCTTGTGTATTTGTGGTTCTATTCATAAAGTCCTTACTTACACATGTCTTCAAGAGTTTTAACTATTTTATCTTCACCTAGATTAGGTGGTTCTGTTTCAATATTTAGCTCTTTTATCCATTGTTATTTTTAGTTTAGGATATGGTGAGATCTGTGGATGTAGATTTAATATTCTGTATATTGATAACCAGTTTTCCCAGCATGATTTGTAAAAGAGGCTATCTTCCCTCCAGCGTATGTTTTTGGTCCTTTTGTCCTAGATCAGACTGAAGTTGTCAGAGATCAGATCTGCCTGGAGTTTTGCATCTTCTATTCTGTTCCATTGAGCTGCATATCTGTTTTTGTGCCAATATCATGCTGTTTTTATCACCATGGCTTTATAGGATTACTTGAAGTCTGGGATTGTGAAATCTCCTACTGTTCTCTTGTTGCCCATGATTTCTTTTGTTATTCTTAGTCTTTTAGTTCCACATGAATTTCAAGATTGTTTTCTGTAGTTCTGTGAGAAATGTTGTTTGCATTTTAGTTGGGATTACATTAAACCCATATACTAGTTTTAGAAGTCTGATTATTTTGGCAGTATTTGTTTTGCCTATCCAGGAAAAAGGGCTGTCTTTCCCTTGTCTGATGAAAAATTGAATTTGTTTTCTTTAAGAGCTTAAAACATTTTACTCCAAGCTCCCCTGGGATTTAAGTTTTGTGCTGAGGCAAATGCTTTAAATTTACAAGCTTGGTCTTTATAAGTGATTTGTTGCTTTTCTCTAAGAATTTTTAAATTCTGTCCTTGTGTTGGACTTAAAGGATTTTAACTATGATATGTTGTAGGAAGATTATTTTCTGATCATGATTATGTGAGCTTGTATATGCCTAACTTACCTGAATATTTAATTTTTCATATTTGCAAAGTTTACTTCTATTATTTCTGAAAATGGTTTTTTATGCCATTTTTACTGTCTTCTAATTTTTCACTAGTCTCATTAATCAATTTGTCTTTGCATCATCCAGAAGAGGTTGGATTTATTTCTCATGTTCTCTTGTTGTTTTCAGGATATCTCTGAGTAATCAGTACCCAGCATCAGCCCTATCTTCTAATTGTGACACTCTGTCCTCAAATTGGTCACTTCTGGTATCCGTTGAGTCAATAGAGTTTTTAATTTCCTGGATTTATGTTTGGTGCCTTTTCATGGCCTCTCATTATTTGGTAAACTGTTCATTCATGTTTGTTAATGTTTTGTTTAGCTCATGTAGGTTTTTATTATTGTGTTCTATAAAGTCCTTCATTGTTTTATTACATCCAGTATCTGTTCAGTTATATCGTCTTTGAGCTTGCCATTTACATTATTGATCTGTTTTTTAACTCCTCTTATCATTTCAATTCAGCTGAGTTGCTTTTGATTTTTTTTTTCATCTTTGGGAGAACTGGGACTTTTTTGGAGGCATTCTGTTTCCTTGTCTTCTCATGTTTCTGTTGTTGTTGATTATGTGTGTGCCTATTTGTGCTGAGATTTCTGGTTCCTCATTGTGGTAAGACTTTGTTGCTATTATGGAGATCTCATTACTTTGTGTCTACTTTTCAGTTATGCACTCTGGGTGTGGCTAACGATAGGCCTTTGCTTCTGGCCCAGTATCTGAACACCTCCCTTAATTTGAGAGGGCGGAATGTAGTGTAATTGTCCCAGTACCCAGTTATCTGGAAATGGACCATAGTACTATTAATGACACAGGACATCAAGATATTGACGTAGTGAAAAATCTATTATTAACAGCAATTGTATCACCCTGGCAGTAGCACCTAATCATCAACAAAAGTAGGGTCAAACACAAATTGGTTATTGACATACCATAAGAACGAATAATGTACTACACTTAACCATAGAAAAGAGTTCTGTAATTATTGTATAAACACTACGGCACACCAAATACTGAATATAGTAAATAGCTACTGAATGCAACAACTATACCTCCACTAATGATCAATGGTAACAGTATAGTTATCTCACTATGTAAAGATTAATAAAGCTTAATGGTTATACTAGTAAAGATAGAGGGAGTAGAGAATAGGAGACTGAAAGAAGAAAAACTTAAAAAATGAAGCAGAGGAAGAGAAAAATGAGGTAAAGCATCCTTTTTAAGAAATAAAAGAAATTTAATAGAATTGGAAAAACGTAACAGAAAAGAACAAACAAGAAAAAGAAAAAAAATAACAAAAATACAAAAAAATTCGAAGGAAAATACAAAGAAGAGGAAAAAATAGCAGAAAAGACAATAAAACCCAAACCCCAAATAACTAATGGAGAAGGAGAAAAACAGAGAAATGAGTCCATGAAAAAAATTTTCTCTATATATATTTGAATGAGTAGCTTATTTTCAGTATGTATAGTTTTGGAATCCAGGAACTCATGGCTTTCTTCTCCTACCTTTATGACTTACAACTTTATGAGTTGTCCCCCTGGGTCAAGTGGGCCTTCTCTCCATTCACCCAGGTTGTGGCAATATACCAAGCAAAGTGTGTCCCTGCTCACGTTGGTAGATGTGTAAAGCAATCATCTCTCTCTCTTCTGTTCTGGTTATAAGAAGCAGGGCAATGGTTTAAATAGAATGCTGTTTATAATGTCAGCACTTTTGGATCCAGCCACATCTGAAAGCCACAGATGCTAGGCCTGGCTTTACGCCCAAGGCAGGGCTCATGTCCTTCCGCGTCTGAGCTTACATTCTCAGGGGCCATATGTCTAGTCCACCTTCTGTCCATGACTGTCTCCTATTGCTGTCTCTCACCCAGTCATTATGGGAGGGTAATACTGAGAACCCTGAAATGAAGTTGTTTTTAGTTGTTCTGAGGCTCAGTATTAAGTAATCAACCCCTTTTTTAAATAGTACCTTATTAAACACTCTCTGGCAAAATGGCAGGCACAACGTGGGATTCCTTTTTCAGTTGTTGCCTGCTGTGTGGAAGGAATCACTTTCTAAGTAAAATCCTATGCTGTTTTTGCAGTTTAAAATAGCTAATGACTTTTTGGGAGCTAGCAGTGCTGGTCCATTCTGTTGTTTCTCCCTGGAGCTCCAACTTTGTGGGCTCCATTGTATCTGTGAAGACAGGTTCCCCTTTCCGGGTGCTGGGATGAGCTTCTGGCCTCCTTTGTTCTCTATTCTGCATTGTGCTTCTTGTACAGGATGAGTTTCAGTCTTATATGCATAAAATTCCAGACTTCTCAGAACCATCTAAATTGCTGAATAATATTTCCATTTTATGGTCATAGCTTGGTTTGTTCACCCATTCCCCAATTAAAAGGCATTGAGTTACTTCATGTTTTCACAGTGGTGAATAAAAATACAGTGGTGCCTTGGTTCACAAATGCTTTTGTTTGTGAACAATTTGTTTTGCAAATGGAAGTGTTTGGCAAAATTTTGTTTTTGTTTGCAAACTCTGCAACAGGTGATGGCTATGAGTGTGGCCATCTTTCCTGCACAAACAAGAATGTGGCCGTCTTTTCCAGAAGTGTAGAATTAATTAAGTTCATGAACTGAGGTACCACTATACACAAAACATTTATGTACCAATTTTATGTGAACAAAATTTTTAATATAATACATATATTTATTTTATTTTATATTGTATTTTTATTTCTCTTGAGTAAATACCTGAGGAGGAGATTACTTGGTCATATGGTAAGTGTACATTTAATTTAATGAGAAACCTCCACACTCTTTCCCGGTGGTTGTACCCTTTTGTATACCTACCAGCAATGTATGAGAGGTATAGTTGCTCTGTATCCTCCCTAATTCCTGGTATTGTCTGTATGTTTTATTTAGCTATTCTAAATGTAGTGGAATTTCATTATGGTATAATTTTATTTCCCTTATAATGATGCTAAACATCTATTCATATGTTAATTTGGAGAAGTATTTGTTCAGATCTTTAGCTTGTTTGTAAATATATAAGTTATGACATAGGTAACTTGCAAATTTTTTCTCTAGTCTGTAGCTTCTCTTTGATTTTCTTGACATATCTTTTAAGGACCAGGGTGTGTGTGTGGGGGGGTGTGAGTGTGTGTTTGTGTGTATTTCATACTACTCAGGGTTGAATCCAGGACCTTCACACTGAGTTGTGTCCCCAGCCTCTATTTATTTTTTTTATTTTGAGACTGGTTCTCACTAAGTTGTTAAGTTGCCCTGGTTGGACATGAAGATTGTCCTACTTCAGCTTCCCAGACTGCTGGGATTATAGACATGTGCCACTGTATCTGGCTAAGATTTTTATTTTTTTGTTTTTTGGGTTTTTTTTTTTTTTTGTACTGGGCATCAAAAAGATTTTTATTTTGATTGATTTTCAGTGCATCAATTTTTTTTCTTCTATGTGTGATACTCTTGAGGTTGTATCTAAGAAATCCATGTTTAGCTCAGGTTCAGAAAGATTTTTACTGTATTTTATTTTGGAAATTTTATAGTTTTCAATTTACATGTAGATAGATCTATGATCCTTTTGGAGTTAATTCTTATTATGCTATGAGGATGGATTTTTCTATGCCTTTCTTCTACTTTATTTGGTACTATTTGTTGAAAGCTGTGCTTTTTCCCCATGAAATTGATTTTTCACTTTTTCCAGACATCAGTTGATAATACACAGCCAATTCTGTTTTAATGTGACATGTGCAATCTTAGTCACTGTGCTATGCAGAAACACAGTGTAAAAAGTAGAATTTTTGGGCTAAATGGAGTTAGAGATGTAAAACTCAAATATTTTAATCTATGATACACTAAAAAAGGTACCAAGTTAATAAACAAAAAGTTAACACTCTTTTACATTTTCTAAATGATTAAGAAATACATGAAGAGCATAATGAATATTACCTTACCTTGAAAAAGACCTGAAATTTGCTTATCAGAAAGGTTTTCATTTGTAAGTTACAATGATGTAGACGAAGGTAGATTATCTTAAATTGGAAAGAAATCTGTGACACTGGAGATAGGCAGGAGTAGTGGGTTATAACAAACATCATGAAGTGAGATAGCTGGTAAGTATTTGAAGTGTGCGCATGTGTGGTTTTTATGTATTTATACATTGCTAAACTCAGCTGGTGTTGTGTTCTGTGTTTTTCCATTGTTTCTTGCAGACAAAAACCATGAAATTCATGTTCTGCTGAGATAATTTCCTAATGTCAATTACATTGGAACCAATTTGCATTTTTAAGCAAATGTTATAGCAAGAATAACTATGCGCTATTATATACTCTTCTGTTCTGTGCATTCATATGACTATTATTCCTCAAGTATTTGTCTTGTTTACTGTAGCTTTTAAATCTTGAAGTCAGGTAGTATAAGTTCTTCAGTTTTTTTCTTTTTCAAAATTGGTTTGACTATTCTATTTTCTTTGCTTTTTTATATAAATTTGGGAATCTACTTGTTGATTTCACCAAAGTAAATCTTGTTTGAAGTTTTATTGAATTTGCACGTAAGTGTTGGGAGAGCTGACATTGTAACAATATCGAATCTTCCGAAACATGAACATAGTGTTTCTCTATGTTTATTTAGGGCTATATTTATTTCTTTGATCAATGTTTCCAATTTTTGTCATACAAATTCTGCATATAATTTGTATATTTATGCCTGTGGGAATCTCGGGATTTTTGATGGTATTATAAATGGTACTTTTAAGTTTTCAGTTCTAGTTTTTCATTATAATTCATAAAAGTTCAATTGATTTTATACTGGTATCTTTAGCTCTCTGAAGTCTTTAAACAAAAGTGCACACTTGCCGAAACAAAATTCGTTTTTTAAATATAAATATAAAAAATTACATAGTTTGTTCATGTGTTATTTGGCATTGAACCCAGGGCCTTGCACTTACTAGGCAAGTGCTGTATTACTGAGCTACACTCCAGCCCTTTTTGAAAATCTTTATTTTTGGCAAAGTTTTTTTTTTTTTTTTTTTGGTGGTGCCGGGGATCAAACTCAGGCCCTTGTGCTTACAAGGCAAGCACTCTAATCACTGAGCTAAATCCCCAGCCCTAAAAATCTTTATTTTTGAGATATGGAAACTCTCCCTAAGTTATCCAGGCTACTCGCAAACATTTAAGCTTCCTGCATAAGCCTACTGATTAGTTGGGATTACAGGTGTGCACCAAGCAACTGGCAGAATACTCTATTTTAAAAACTGAATTACTAGCTCTCTTTTGTCATGTTCTGTTTTAAAATTTAGCTCAATATGAAGCTTTGATTCAGTTGTTATTTCTTCAGAATAATTGCATAATATTTTAGTACAGAACCGAAAGCATGTATTTTGAGAATGAAATTTTAGTGAGCCAGTCTTCAAATCCTCCTGAATAGTATTAATGTGAAACAGAGGCTGCGTCTTATTAATGATGTCACAGCTTTAAGACTAATTAAAGGCCATCTATAAATTGTTTTAATATCTAACACATTATTTGGTTTCTTTCAATATTTTCTGTTTCCTGAAGTTTTTCAGCATATATTTTTTAATGCTATTATAGATTTTGGACTCAGCAAGGAGTCGGTAGATCAAGAAAAGAAGGCCTACTCATTTTGTGGTACAGTAGAGTATATGGCTCCTGAAGTAGTAAATAGGAGAGGTCATTCTCAGAGTGCTGACTGGTGGTCATATGGTGTACTTATGGTAAGTAGTAGTGTTTTTCTTAATTATGCTCACGTATATTATTAATATTCAGAATTTTTTAGTTTAAATTTTGAAATGTATCAGGTAAGAAAGGGCTTCTGATAATTTGTTATTACCATTTTAAAACTTTGATTGGCTAGACAATATATAAGAATTAGGATTTTGGTGTTCTAAGTTTTTAAAGTTGCTCCTAAATAAGTAAATGGCATCATTATATAAACAAGTCATACTTTAAACTTAGAAAAATGTCTGGCAGATTCTAGGTTTCAGAATGCTGCGTTTAGCAGTTACATGGTATTTTAATTAGATGTCATGGAATTTATCACCTTAACATATATTATCCTATTTTTGATTTTTTCAGCCATGACCTAAAAATATTGTAATCCTCTTGAAGACAGAAATTATGCATTATATTACTTTTCACCTCCTACAGTCACTATTATCACAAGCATTTAACAGATGATTATTAAAAACAGACTACCAGTGTGAGATTAAGTGTGAAACTTATAGTAGTGTTTAGGATGATAGAAAATAGCTGTTGAACCAGTTTGCTTTTGAAATCTGATAATATATTTGGTCTGCTTATTGAATGACACACTGCATGACACATCATTTATTAAATGCCTATTAAAATACAGGCATTTCTGGAGGGCAAGTGAGGCAGAAACTCATTCAAAGTACAACAGTCGGCATTTGCTTTGACCTAAAAACATGTACAATCTGGTTGGAGAAATGATTGTAATAGCTAAATAAACTGTTCAGAAGTACCTAAGATGTTTAGAGAAGATTTCATGAAATTGTATCAGGAAGGTAGAGGAGGTAGAACTTAATCCCTGAAGGGTAGATAAAATTTAAATACAAAGTCTGCCAAAAGAAGTCTAGATACACTTCAGGAAAAGAAAAACTTGTATAAGTATTTTAACACTAAATTTATTGAGACATCATGAGATTAATATGTTACCTTTGACCTCTACAATTGCAAGAGGTGCTCAAAGCAGTGGCCATTAGCTTCCAGACTTTTATTAGTACAGTGAACCGCTGCTTGGGTAACCTTGGTCATTGAGATGGCTGCACATACATTTTCAATTTCTCCTTTAAGGGCTGGCATGAATAGTGGATTTTCTGTGATATATGACATCCTCTAGGGTTCCCCATACAAGGGTAACACCATGTGTTGAAAAAACATCATACCACTTTCTTTACCTGAAGTACATATACATTTTTTGGGCAGACTCTGTAGTTGGACGTGAAGGCAGGTATGGTGATAATATATTAGCAAAGACTTGGAGAAACCCGTTTGTCTTTTTTTTTTTCTTTCTTTCTTTTGTGAAGAGGATTAAACTCAGGGCCTTGCGCTTGCAAGGCAAGCACTCTAACCACTGAGCTAAATTCCCAGCCCCCCCCATTTGTCTTGAATAATAAAGCATGAGATTGAATGTAGAGGAATTGAAGCTATAAACCTATAAAATATTTGTGTGTGGTTTTTCTCAGCATTACAGATTCTTAAATAGGATGATAATTCAAGAAAAAGTACATTTTAGGAAGATTAGACTTAGCAGCATTACATAAATAGATTAGAAATGGAAGAAACTAGAAATAGGGAGACTAAAAAGATCTCTTTATGAGACAGTTGTATCGTTACGGAATTCTTTAAAAAAGGAAACCTTAAAGACATTTCAAAGGAAGACATAAGTTGCAGATTAAAGAACACAGATGAAATCAAACAGATGAGTTGATGATAAAGGTACTTCTAAAATTTATGAATTTTATGGGCTCAAAAAAATGATAGAGAAATAGAAATGAGTCAGCTAATGACAGCTGGCGGGGGAAGAATTTTATTTTTAACACATAGCATAGGTTTCTGTAGGTTAAGTGGCCGGCCCCTTGGTGCTAATAATTAGATGGGGCAGTAGAGAGGAAATCAGAATCATTTAAGAATTTATTTAATATATATCTGTACACATTTGTCTGTATCTGTCTTTCCCTCACTCAACTACCCAACTTGATTTTCGAGGGGAAGACAAGATTCTCCAATACTGTCCTTCTCTTCATTGGGAGGAAAAAAACTGTAGTTTGAGAAAGGTAAAGGCTGATGCAACAGATTTGGAATCATTAGTATACAGGAGATAAGCTAAGTGAGATTTAAAGTGTAGAGATCTAAGGACAAAACCATTAAGTCCAAGTTGAAATTTAAATATTAAGGATATAAAAAACTTTTAAATGAACTATAGATAATGTTCATTTTTAGACCTAGTTTTTGTACCATTGTCTAATCATGTAGTTCTCAATTTAATCTCTGTGGGAAAATATTTTCCTTGTGCTTTGTGCAAATGTTTTTCTTTTTAAAGATATTAGTACACACAGGTGCGTGTATATGTGTGTGCATGGATGTGGTTCTGCTTTTCCTTTTTGTTTTGCATTCTGTACATTGGGAGAGTAAAGGGCAATTAGAATGGTTAAATCTTTCTTGGGCATGTATGAGTTTGAAATGCTTTTTTTTGCATATTTTCCTTAATTACTCATTTTTCTTAATTGATTTAAAAACATATCTCTGTTTTAAAAGAAAATGCTTTGTATTTTCAAATTCTTTGACTCAGTGGACTTTGCCGAATTTGAATTGAAAAAAAAATTGGTTTCATTTCCTACAGGTCACCTATCAGTTGAGCTATATATAGAGAAAGGGATATTAAATGTGTATTTCTTTAAATGACCTATTTTTCTCATCCCAATTTAACCCAGTCTCATTAAATCCTTTTTTTTTTTTTTTTTTTGGTGCCAGGGATTGAACTCAGGGCCTTGTGCTTATGAGGCAATCACTCTAACCACTGAGCTAGATCCCCAGCCCCTAGTCTCATTAAATCTTGCATGATTTGATGATCATGTAATACTCATATTAATTTTTTTCTAAATAATTTCTTTATATATTTTAAGTCGTGTTTAATTGACTGTGATTACTTTGTTTTGTTTTTAGTTTGAAATGCTTACTGGTACGCTGCCATTTCAAGGTAAAGACAGAAATGAGACCATGAATATGATATTAAAGTAAGTGTAAACACTATATTTTTCGGGGAAAAAAATCTTCCATCTGTTTTGAGAAACTTAATATTGTTTTAAATTGAGACAAAGAACATTTTTACTGTCTTGTTCACTTCTGCTACCCTATAAAGGACATTACTTGCCACTGTAAAGTACTTCGAAGTACTCACTTTGAGATTTGTCAACTAAAAACTGTAGCCAGATTTAAGTGAAACTTTCTAAAATCATCTTTTTCAGAGCAAAACTTGGAATGCCTCAATTTCTTAGTGGTGAAGCACAAAGTCTTCTAAGGATGTTATTCAAAAGAAATCCAGCAAATAGATTGGGTATTGTTTTGTTTTGTTTTCTTAGTTCTTATAATGGTACCGTATATTTTTGGAAGATAACTATATGTTTTTCAGTTTAAATTTATTTGCTGTTACTATATAGTTATGCCTAGAATTGTGCATTTTGTATATGAAGTTCAGGAATAGTCAACTCTATTATGAATTTGATTTTTAAAATGAAGTACTCTAGCCAGGCATGAGGATGTACACATGTAATCCCAGCACTTTATGAGGCTGAGGCAAGAGGAACACAAGTTTAAGTCCAGCCTGGGCAACTTAGTGACTTAGCGAGACCCTGTCTCAAAATAAAAATTTAAAAATGGTTGAGGATATACAAGGGGTGATCAAAATATACAAAAAATGATTAAATTTTAAAATATTTTATTACAGTAAAAATACATTGGTATTAATGCCCCTCAAAATACACTCCCCCACACGCTCTTTGAACACACTTATCTCATCATTCTTGCCACTTGTTGAAGTTGTTCTGGAAGTCCTCTTTCCTCTTTTTAACAGGTATGATACAAAATACAGTTAATACTGCTTGCTGCTGAGACATCCAACAGAAAGGCGGGTTTCTAAAAGCATTATAGTATGTCCTCATCCACCTTATTCACTAGATCTGGCCCCATATGACTTCTGACTCTGCCCCAAGTTCAAAATGACTTTGAAAGGAATGTGTTTTAAATGGGCATAGGAAACCTAGGAAGCAATGAGAGCATAACTAAGGACATTCATGAACAAAGGCTTCCAGAACTGCTTGAGGAAGTATCAAGAATGATGGGATATGTGTGTTTGAAGCAAAGGGAAAGTATTTTGAGGGGGATTAATGGCAATGTGTCTTCTGTAATTTTTTAAAATTTAAATGCACACTGAAGTTTTTGTTCACATTTCCTAGCTCAGTCTGAAGGCCCTGGTTTCAATCCCCAATACTGGAACAAAAACATGGAGCAGTCTAGCTAGTCAAAACTTTCTTTAACGTGTATGATTATATGTATAATATAGATTATGTCTTTTGAAATAATACACATTATTTAATCCTATATTGATAATTCTTTTAAATATTTGAGGATAAATATTATATCATTCCTAATATTTTTCAAAGTAACTATTATGTTTCCATAACTGCTTGTTATTTGATCACTTTCCAGTAGCCTTTCTCTGGATTTAGATGTGATCCTATTATCCTATTTATGTCCTTGTGTTAAATGTCAGTGTCACTTTATTATTTGAAGTTTTTAATTGGACACAAATATAGATCATGAGTTTAATTATGAAGAATAGAAAATACTTTGAATGTTATGTGGAACATGAGTTCTGTTTGAGTTTGGAGGCACTTTAGTATTTCATAATATTTATATGCAGTTCAAAGTGAACATCAGTTTTTGATGGTAATGAAGTGTAAAGGACCAATTAATAAAATGCCAGAAAAATTATAGACATCTCACTTCAAGGGGTATATGAGATATGTATAGTTGTATTTATAGATGACAGCCTAGAAGCCATGTAGCACAGGTGAAAAAGAATAATATCAGTAAAAAATTCTTTCCATTTTTATAGGTTCAGAAGGTGTTGAGGAAATCAAAAGACATCTTTTTTTTGCAAATGTTGACTGGAATGTAAGTTAAGTAGAAAGTTTGTAATTAAATGACTATATTAAAATGAGCAAAAAACTTGAGTAAATGGTAGTCTATGGGTTTTGCTGATAAACTTCATCCATTTGATTTGTATTTACTGTGAGATCTTTATGCACATTGCATATCATGGCAATTACCTTGAAGCAGTAGAGGTATGGATAATACTTAGCAAATTTATGTTTATCATTCACAGGTTATATATGGTTACTATTATGTCCATAGTTTAGATTTTAGGGAATGTGAGATAGGAAGAGAAAGGGGATGAAGCATTTAATAGATTCTTATAAGAAATGAATTGTAAATAATACAAGGTGTTATTTAATTTTAGATTGTTCATTGTCATGTATTAAAACACATTACATTTATGAAGAAGTATGTATTTTTCTACAAAATTTTCATTAAATTTTGAGAGGCCATGAAAGCAGAAACATTGAGAAAGTTTGCTAATTCATGTGTAGATATTTTTTAAATTGTTATTCTCAGACTTATAAGATTTTCTTAGAAAAGCTAACTTTGTTTTATAGTGTAGTTTTGTCTATTTTATATAGTAATAATCATTATAGTTAAACTTTTTTATTATCTAGTTTTGGTACTGATATTAAAAGTATTTTAAAAGGAAAAGAGTATCTCTCTTAATTTTTAGGGCAGAGGTAGGAAGCAACCATTCACTGACTAAGTCATTATTTTATCTGGCTTGTAAAAAAAGAA
This sequence comes from Hystrix cristata, assembly GCA_004026905.1. NCBI lineage: Eukaryota > Metazoa > Chordata > Mammalia > Rodentia > Hystricidae > Hystrix > Hystrix cristata. The sequence continues at coordinate 32,722 of PVJO010007850.1, read as the reverse complement.
AGTTTCAGTAGGCAACCTTTTAATGTATTTTATGTAATCATAAAAATGTACTGTATCATAAGCCATTTGTATTAATACCCAGAAAGATCATTCAGTGAATATGCTGCATGGGATCTGGCTCTTTTTCACAACAATGAGAATCTTTTCGTTGGTTTTCTTTTATACCCTTTGTTTCATTTTCTTTTTTCCCTTTGTTTCATTTTCACAGTGATTTGCTACCCTTCTTATTTAGCTAAAAGGAAAATATTTTCCTCCATTATTATTCCTAACAATTTATTTCCTTTTCAAAAATTAGATTTAACTGCCATATAAAAGCATAAAAATGATGCATATTCATGGGTTGCTATGTGATGTTTCAATATATTATGCCTAAATTAGGGTAAGCATATCTATGTCCTCAAACGTTTGTCATTTTTTTAGTGTAAACTTTCAAAATCCTTAGTTACAGCTTTTTCAAATATACAGTACATTATTGTTATCTATAATCACCTTCCTATACAATAGAATGCCACAGCTTTTGACTTCTACCTAACTATAATTTAGTGCCCACTGATCACCCTTTACTCATCTTTCCATCCTTCTGTCAGTGTTGTTTAATTTAAATGAATCAAAGGAAATTTTATGTATGTAAATAAATGGAGATTCCTTTATAGTAAATCGATACTAATTTTTTTTCACACTGTGGGACTGTGAGCTTTTAAAAAGTCTTTTTCTAAAAAATAGATGGTTTTCACATATTTTCTGTCCTTTTAAATTTGTTAACTGATACATAAAAACACAAAATTGTACATATTCTTGAGGTAATATGTGATGTTTCAGTACACGTATATGTGTGTCATGTGTGAATCAGATTAAAAATCTGTATTCTGAAATATCTAAGAAACATTATATTTCTTAGTATTGAAAACTCAAATTTTTTACCTTTTTGAAAAGCACAATATATTATTGTTACATATAGTCATCTTATTGTGTGGTGGCAAATTAAAAAATTTTACTTTTAAGTAAAGGAGTTAATACACATCAATCTATTTCACCCAGTCCTTACCTTCCTCTCCTTTCCCCAGCCTTTGATAGTCACCATTCTAACATCACCTTCTGTGAGATCAACTTTTTTAGCATGTACATGAGTGAAGTTCTGCTTGTTTTTGTCTATGTGTATGCTTATGTGTTTACATGGTGTTTTTCACTTACCATAATGATCTTCAGTTCCACAAATATTTTAAAAGTGATGAGATTTCATTCTTTGCTTATATTGGAACCATATTTCACTGTGTATGTGTACCACATATTCTTTAGGAGTACATTGGTAGATGGATGTTTCAGTTGTTTTTATTTCTTGACTGTTCTGTATAGTGGTGCAATGAACACGAGCGTGTAGAAATCTCTTAAACATGCTGATTTAATTTCCTTTGGATGTATACCCATTACTGGGATTTCTGGATCATATGGTAGTTCTCTTTTTATTGTTTAGAGGTACCTTCATGCTGATTTTCACAGTAGTTATACTAATTTATATTCCTACCAACACTATGCAAAATTCCCTTTTTTTGAGCATTCTCACTGGTGCTTGTTATCTTTTGGTTTTTTGAAGTAACCATTTTACTAGGGTAAGGTTATATCTTTTTTTTTCTTTTTTATTAAAATTCATCCAATCTTACACATTTATAGCAGCACAATTCGTAATAGCTAAATTCTGGAAGCAGCCTGTATACTCATCAACAGATAACTGGATAAACAAAATATTGGTATCTATATATAACGGAATACTATTAAGCTATAAAGAATGACAAATTAGAGTCACTTATAGGAAAATGGATGGACCTGGAAAATATAATGTTGAGTAGAATAAACCAGACTTGCAAGCTTGAATGCCATATTGTATCCCTCATTTGAGAGTGCCAAAATACAAACCAAAGAAAATGGTAAATAATGGATACAAAAAGACAAGGGGATAGATCCCACCCAACAGGTGAGGTGATATCTTATTGTGGTCAGATGATTAGCAATGATGAGCATTTTTACATATACCTCTTGGCCATTCATATGTCTTCTGAGAAATATGTATTTAGATCTGTTGCCCATTTTTTTAATTAGCATATGTTTGGAGTAAATAATGATTACATTCATTATGGGAAGTTGGTACGTGTACATAATCCATCCTGACTTCTTTTCTCATCCGCTTTTCCTCCCTTCCCCTTCACATCCCTCCCTCCAGCTCTTGATCTTCTTCCCATTTACAAAAGATCTATCTCCCTGATTCTTTCCTATTGCCCATTTTTAAAGCAAGTTTTTGGATTTTTTTTTTTTTTGCTATTGATTTTTCCAAATCCCTTCTGTATTCTGTATATTAACCCCTTGTCAGCCATATAGTGTACAAAACTTTTCGCCAATTCTCCAGGTTGTTTCCACTGAAAATTATTGTTTTCCTGTGCTTACAGCAGGTTCTTATTTTGACATTATGCCACTTGTCTATTTTTGGTTTTGTTTCTTGTGTCTTTGGTGTCTTCTCCAAAATAGTTTCCCATTCCATTGTCCTGAAGTATTTTCTCTATATTTTCTTCTAGTAGTTTCTTAGCCTCTGGTTTTACATTTAAGTCTTAATCTATTTTGTGTTAATTTTCATAACTGGTGAGAGAGTCTAATATCACTGTGCTTGTGTAAAGACAATTTTTCTAGCCCCATTCATTGAAAATACTGTTGTTCATACATTGCATGTTCTTAGTACCTTTCTCAAAAATCAGTTGGCTGTGGATGCATGGGTTTACTTCAAGGTTCTTCTCTCTCTTTTCTTGGTCTGTGTGTCTGTGTTTGTGCTGTACCACACTGTTTTGATTACTACAGAGTTACAGTATATTTTGAAGTTAAGTAATAAAATGCCTTTTGCTTTGACATTTTGTTCAAGATGGCTTTAGCTATTTGGGGATTTTTTTTTTTTGCAGTTACATATACATTTTAGGACTTTAATTATAGTTACTTGAAGAATGTCAGTGGCATTTTTATCAGGCTTTCAGTGAATTTTCTGATCACTTTGGGTACTATTCTAGTCAGATTTCCTGTTGCTTAGATCAAATACCCAACATCCACAACCTAAAGGAGGAAATAGTTTATTTGACTCATGGTTTCAGAGGATTCAGTCATACTGAGCTGGCTCTAAAGCAGCAGTATCATGGTAGAGGGCATGGTGGAACAAAGCTGCTCAGCTCATGATGGTCAGGAAAGTGGAACAGTGCCAGAAAGGAAGGGAAGAGGGCCCAGATTTTGACCCCAAGGCCATGTCTCTATGACCCATTCATACTCACCCAGAAGGGTACTTTACTAATACCCTGTCTGGATCCCAACCCGATCAAGTTGACAATCTACTTTAACCTTCACATTCTTGATATCCAAGTACATTTCACTAAACAATATTTAATCCCCAAATAAATGAATACTAAGTTATAATTCCACCCAACATGACAGAACTATACTGCATGTAACTGAAACACAATAATCCTTCCCTTGAAGTCTAAACAATGCAGCATTGCTTAAAAAGTCCAAGTCAATGTCTCATCTAAAACTCAAGGCATAATCTTTGCTTTGATGTCCTATAAAATTAAAAAAAGAAGTTGCATAATCACAATGTACAGTGGTATAGGATAAACTTTCGTATTCAAAAAGGGAGGGGTGGGGGATAGAAAACAGTGGGACTAAAGACTGAAAGCTAGCAGGCAAAACATTAAGTCCTGAAGTTCCATGTCCAGCATCCGGGGTACATGGTGGTAAGATTTGAGTTTCAGGATTGTGCAGTCATGCCCCTATAGCCTTTCTGGTTAAAGCCCACATGGCCTGTCACTTGGGCTGGATTTGTTCACAGCCTGCAACTTTCCACTGCAGATATTCTATGTTCCTGGTATCTCCAACTTCCTGGGGTCTCCACTGTACTTTTAGCCTTACTCCCACAGCTTCACACACTGCCTTCCCAGAGGCTGCTTGCCTGGCTTTCCTTCCAGAAAAGCCTTCTATTGAAATTTTTTTAGACGCCTCCCTGACTCCAAAACTCTTTCATTCTGTGCTATTAAACCAGCATAACATGGACACCACGAAGGCCAATTGTCAGTGAGAACAGTAGCCGGGACTTCTTCCTCCACTGTTTTAGCAGCCAATGAGTACCAAAATGGCTGACCACAGTGAAATGTAACCTGGGGAAGCAATTCTTCAGAATGCGCTTATTGAGCAGGTGTCCCAAGGACTCTGTTCTCAAATTAAAGGTGGACACGTTTGCACCCTTGTGCCTGAAATGGGGAAAATCTTACTGACTTCTGAGATGCTCTCATTTTTCTTCTTGTCCCTGAACAAACCACTTGGTTTCTTCTTAGTGCTGCTAATTTCTTTCAACTCCCACACCTCATTTGGCCCGAGTTTTATATGTGGTTCTTTTGAGGACAAAATTTAGGTTTTGCAAATTGTTATCCTGTGCTTTTGGTTCTCAGTTTTCACTATAAATGTGGCTAAAAGCAGCCAGAAGTACCCGTGCCTAAATGTTGGGATGCCTTGAAATTTCTGCCACCAGGTTTCCTAGCCAATAGCCTTTAAACTCATGCTCCTACAAAGTCAATGGACATGATATTTTTGCCAGAGTATATTGAGCATTGCCTCTACTCTAACTCCCAAAAGAGTTACTCTCTGAATTATTATAGTATTCTGGTCTTCTGTGCTCTGGCTGGAATTGCTTCTCTAGCTCTGCTTACAGTCTTTTAGGCTTTTTCCAGCCTGATTTAACAAAGTTTTCCAAACTCTTTTTGCAAACCAATTCTGAACACTTGATTTGCATAGTTAGGTACAGTTACAATGACCTCCACTCTCAGTAACAATTTTCTGTGTTAGCTTTTCTATTGCTGGAATCAAATACCCAACACTCACTACTCAAAGGAAGAAATTGTTTATTTGGCTCATGGTTTCAGAGGAATCAATTTGTGGTTTGCTGACTCCAAGACAAAAACATGGCCAAAATATGTGGCAGACCAAAGCTACTCAGTTTATGGTGATTGGGAAGCAGGGAATCAATGTTAGAGAGTAAGGGGAGAGAGACCAGATATAGTCCCCAAGCTCATGCCTCTATGATCCACCCAGATATACGCAGAAATGTGCTTTATTACTCTCTTGGCAGAGTAATCAAGTTGACAGTCCACCTTTACCATCTCAGGTGGTAGGGACATTTTAACATAACGTTGTTGATTTTTCTTTTTAATGAGCAGGGCATATTTTTCCATTTTTGTGACCTCTTCAATTTATTTCATCAGTGTTTTATAATTGTCATTGTGGAACTCTTTCACCTGCTTAGTTAAATGTCTTCCTATGTATTTTATTTTTTGTAACTATTGTGTATTTAACTACATTCTTGATTTCTGTTTCAGATAATTTGCTATTGGCATATAGTTACATTACTCTTTTTTTTTTTTTTTTTTGGATTTTTTCGGGCAGGGTCTTGCTCTGTATCTGTAGTTAAGATTGGCCTTAAACTCTGTGTAGCCTGGGATGGCCTCGAACTCATGGCGATCCTCCTGCCTCAAGTGCTGGGAGGGATTATAGGTGTGCGCCACCACACCTAGCAACAGTACTGATTTTTAGTCATTCCTTTTGTATCCTGCAAACTTGCTGAATGTATTTATTAATTAGTTCCAGTGGCTTTTTGGTGGAGCCATTGCAATGTTCTATATGTAAGATCATGTTATCTGCAAACCTGACAATTTGACTCCATTCCAGTTTCAATGCCCCTTATTTCTTTTATTGCTTGATTGCTCTGACTAGGACTTCTAACATTATGTTAAATGAAAGTAGTGAAAGTGGGCATCCTTTTCTCAGATCTTAGAAAGCTTTCACTTTTCCTTCATTCAATGTAATGATAACTGTCGAGCTACTATGAATAGGCTTTATTACAATACAGTCTACAAATAATTTTTTCAGTGCTTTTATTATGCAGTGATGTTAGTATTTATCAAATATTTTTTTCTGTACCAGGATAATCATGTGGTTTTTGCTCATTCTGTTGTTGTATGTATCACATTTATTGATTTGTCTATTTTGAACCATTCTTATATCCTTTGAATGCAGCTCCTATGATCATGATGAGTAATCTTTTTAATGTGCTGTTGAATTCCATTTGATAGTATTTTGTGGAGATTTTCCCTCTGAGTTCATCAATTATGTTGGCCTATTATTTCCATTTTTTGTATTTTTCTGCATCTCGTTTTGGTATCAGGATAATTCTGTCTGTACAGAATATGTTTGGAAGAATTCTTTCTTCTTTTAGTTTTTGGGAGAATTTTATATTAATTCTTCTTTGTATACTTGCTAGAACTCAGAAATGAGGCTGTCTGGTCCAGGGCTTTTCTTTGACAAGAGGCTTTTTATTAATGATTCAATTTCATTACTTCTTACTGATTTGTTCACATTTTCTGTTCCTTCATGATTTAATCTACATGATTCTATCTAAGAATATTTGTCTAGGAATTTGTCCCTTCTAGCTTATCAAGTTTGTTGGCATGTAAGTTTTTTACAATAACCTAATCCTTTGTATTTCAGTAGTGTCAGTTGTAATTGCTCCCTTTTCAACTCTGATTTTATTTGACTCTTTTTTTCTTAGTCTAGCTAAGAGTTTGTCTGTTTTGTTTATATTTTTAAAGATCTAAACATGATATCTCATTCAGTTCTTTGTTTCATTAATGTAATCTTTTGTGGTTTTTAAGGTTTCTTTCATTTATTTCTGCTCAGATCTTTATTATTTCCTTTCTTCTACTAATTCTGAATTTATTTTGTTCTTGATTTTATCCTTACTTGTAATGTAGTGATAAGTCTTTTACTTGAGATCTTTTTGGTTTTATGGCATAGGTGTTTGATAAAAATTTGCCTCTTAGTACTGCTTTTGCATAGGTTTTTAATGCTGTGTCTCTATTTTCTTTTGTTTCAAGAAATTTTGTTACCTTCCTTTTTGATTTCTCCTTTGAACTATTGGTTATTCAAATGTAATTTTTCTCCTGAATTTGTATAATTTCTGAAGTTTTTCTTGTTATTGATTTCAACTTTTATTGCGTTATTGTCAACAAAGATGCTCAATATGATTTCATTATTTTGAAATTCGAGGCTTTTTCTGTAGCCTTAAATGTGATCTATCCTGCACGGTGTTTTTTATGCTGATGAAAGAAATGTGTATACTGCTATAGTATGGAATGTTCTGTATATATCTATTAGGTCTGTTTGATATATGATGCAATTTAATTCTGCTGTATTTTTATTGATTTTTGTCTTGATCATGTGTCCATTGCTGAGAGTGGGGTGTTAAAACCTCAAGTATTATTAGACTCTATCTCTCCCTTTAGGCCTGTTAATATTTGCTTTACATATTTCGGTGCTCCAAAGTTGAGTGCATTCATGTTTAGAATTGTTAGTTCCTCTTCCTATATTAGACCCTTTATCATTATTTAATGACCTTCCTTTGTCTTTTTACTCCTTTTGATTTAAAGTCTATTTAATTTGACAGAAGTATGCCTATTCATGCTTTCTTTTAGAATTAGTATGTTTTGAATACCTAGTGAATACATTGACCTTGGGGAGTTGGTATGTGTACATATTGCACATTAATCCATTCTTTTAGATTCAGTTTGTATGAAATATTTATTTTATTTTTAATTTTATTGATACACTTCAGATATACATAATGATCACTTTAATCATAGGGAATTTGTACCTGTACATAATGTATCTTGCTTTTTCTTTGTTTCCCTATTCACTTCCCCTCTCTTCAAACTTTCTTATCCTCCCCATTTACAAAACCTTTGTTTCCATTTTTTTCCTTCTATTCTCTTTTTTTCCTTTTCCCTTTCTTCCTGTCCCTCTCCTCTCTCCCTTATGCCCCATCCCATTTGAACATTTTCTTTCTGCTTCCCAATATTTGTTATCCATTTTGGTCCTTATTCACCCTTTTGATTTCTCACACAAGAGAAACAGTGTGATATTTTGTCGGATTCAGACCAGCAAACCCTGGTAGAGATGAATGAAGATGTGATATATTTTTGCTCATGGGTCTTCACCAGTATAAGTGAAGTGACAAACTGACCTAAACCCCCCAATTTATTGAGGAACATCAAAGGCATAGAGTTCACCTGAGTGCATATCTTTGTTTTAGGTTACCAAGGCAGGCAAGCAAGGCATGGTGAAAGTTTGGCTGAATAGTTAACCTTTATCTTATTGTTCCCTTGGAAGCTTCTTTGTTTTCCTCATAAGATCCAACTCTGTTCAAACTGGCAAAATGCCCTGTCATCAGATGTTCCAGCTCCTTGGATTTAGCTGTTTTCTGCCCCCCCCCAAGTCGACTTAAGTAGACATCAACCATTGGTTGTCACAAGGAACTCCATAATATTTAAACATGTGTGTCCAATAAAATTATGTTCTCAAAGTACACTAATTTACCTAAAAATGTCTCAAATATGTCCTTCTTTATGGCAGTGTAGTATTCCATTGTATACAAAAAACAGATTTTCTTTGTCCATTCATCCCTTGATGGGCATCTGGGCTGTTTCCAAGATTTAGCTATTATAAATTGTGCTGCTGTAAATATGGGTATGCATATATCACTGTGGTATGATGCGTTTAACTCTTTTGGGAAGATATCAAGAAAGGGAATAGCTAGGTCAAATGGAACCTCTAGTTTTAGTTTTCTGAAGAATGGCCATACAAATTTCCATATTCATTATACCAATTTACACTCCCACCAAGAGTGGAGAAGGGTTCCTTTTTCTTCACAGCCTTGCCAGCATTTGTTATTGATTTCTTGATGATAACCATTCTTTTTGGAGTGAAATGGAATCCCAGTGTTGTTATAATTTGTATTTTTTTGAATGACCAGTGATGTTGAACGTTTTTTCATATATATATGTGTTGTTTATACTTTTTCATCTGAGAATTCGCTATTCATTTCAGATGCCCATTTTTGGATTGGGTCTTTAAATTTGGCCGATCTGTTTTTTTGTGTTCTTCATATATTCTAGATATTAGCCATTTGTCTGAGGAATAGTGGGTAAAATTTTTTTCCCACTCTGTGGGTTGTCTCTTCACACTCTTGGTGGTTTCTTTCGCTGTGAAAAAACTTTTTAATATTATGTGATCCCACTTGTTGATTCTTTGTAATGTTTCCTGTGTGATTGGGGTTTTCTTCTTAAAGTCTTTGCCTACATCTATGTCTTCAAGAGTTTTATCTATTCTATCTTCCAAGAGATTAAGTATTTCTGCTTTAATACTTAGATCTTTGATCCATTTCAGTTTCACTTTAGTTCATGGTGAGAGATATGGGTCTTAGTTTAATCTTCCACATGCAGAAAGCCAGTTTTTCCAGCACCATTTATTAAAGAGGCTATCTTATTTCAGTGAAGTGTTTGGTTCCTTTGTCAAAGATCAGATGGATGAATGTGTTTGAAGTTGTTTCTACATCTTCTGTTCCATTGATCCTCAGGTCTCTGTTTCTTTTTTTCCAGTACCATGTTGTTTTTATCTTAGTGACTTCATATTATAATTTCAAGTCCGGAATTATGATGCCCTCTGCCTTTGCCTTTGTTGCCCGAATTGCTTTTGCTATTCTAGGTCTCTTCTGGTTCAAAATGAGTTTTGGAAATACTTTCTCTGGTTTTGTGATGTATGCTATTGATATTTTGATCAGGATTGCATTAAATCTGTGTAACAGTTTTGGAAGTATGACCATTTCCAGTATATTGGTTTTGCCTTTTCAAAAACAAAGGATATCTTTCCATTTTCTGATATCATCTTTGATCTCCTTTTCAGAGTACCATAATTTTGATACCTTTTTCAGGGTACTGTAATTTTCTTTTGGTGCTGGGGATCGAACTCAGGGCCTTGCGCTTGCTAGGCAAGCACTCTATACTGAGCCAAGTCCCCAGCCCTGTAATTTTCAATGTAAAGGTCTTTTACTTCCTTTCTTAGATTGACTCCTAAGGTTTTCATTTTTCATGATGCTGTTCTAGAAGGTGCTCTTTCCCTATTTTATCTCTCAGTGAGTGAATTTGTTATTTGTGTACAGAAACCCTATTGAATTTTGACTGTTGACTTTGTATCCTGCTACATTACTGAATTTGGTTAATAATTCTAGTAATCTTTTGATGGAGTTTTTGGGATCTTCTCTGTGGAGTATCATGTCATCAGCAGATAATGATAATTTGACTTCTTCCTTTCCAATCCTTATTCCATTTATTTCTTCCTCTTGTGTAATTGCTCTGGCTAATAGTTACAGAACTATATTGAATAGGTGTGATGATAGTGGGCATCCTTGTCTTGTTCTTGACTTTAGAATGAAAGATTGCAGTTTTTGACCATTTACTATGATTGCTGTTGGTTTGTCATTGGTGTCTTTTATCAGATTGAGATAAAGACCTATTCCAATTTTCTGTGGGGTTTTTAATCAATGGGCATTGGACTTTGTCAAATGCTTTTTCTGAATCTATTGAGACAATCATGTAGTTTTTATCCTTTGTTCTGTCAATGTGGTATGTTCTGTTTATTGATTTGTGTATGGTAAACCATCCCTGCATCCCTAGGATGAATCCTACTTCATCATGGTGTATAATCTTCTTGATGGTTTGCTGCATTCTGTTTGCCGGTATCTTACTGAGGAGTTTTGCATCTATGTTTATTAAGCAGATTGGCCTATAGTTTTCTTTTTTGGTTGGATCCTTCTCTGGTTTTGGTGTCAGAGTAATACTTGCTTCCAGGAATGAATTTGGGAGTATTGCTTCCCTTTAAATTTCATTAAAGAGTTTGAGGGGAAGTGGCATTAAAGTTCTTGTAGAAATCAGCAGTGAATCCATTAAGATGTGAGCTTTTCTTTGTTCAGAGTTTTGTAATTACATCTTTAATTTCATTGACTGATACTGGGTTATTTAGAATTTTTGTATCTTCTTGGTCCAGCTTTGGTAATTCATATGCATCTAGGAATCTATACATTTCTTCTGAGTTTTCCATATTATTAGAGTACAGGTTCTCAAAGTAGGTATTGATGATCTTCTGAATTTTGGAAGGATCTGTTGTCATTTTGCCTTTTTCATTCCTAATTACATGGATTTGAGTGTTGTCTTTCCTTTTTTTGGTAAGGCTGGCTAAGGGTTTGTCTATTTTATTTAATCTTTCAAAGAACCAACTCTTCAGTTCATTGTTTGTATTCTTGTCTTAGTCTCAGTTGCATTAATTTTTGCTCTGATCTTAACAGTTTCCTCCCTTGTATGTAGTTAGGTTTTACTTGCTCTGCTTTTTCTAGAAGCATGAGGTTCAACATTAGGTTATTTATTTAAGCTTGCTCTTTTGCTTTTTTGGATATTCAACAGTGTAAATTTCCCTCATTGGACTGCTTTCATTGAATTCCATAAGATCCAGTATGTCCTGTTGGCATCACCATTTAATTGTAGATACTAATTTCTTATTTAATTTCATCTGTGACCCATTGGTTTTGCTAGAGGATGTTATTTGATTTCCATGTATTTTTGCAGTTTTCATGGTTTCTTTTGCCATTGATTTCCAATGTCATTGCACTATGACCTGATAATATGCATGGGATAAATTTAGTTATCTGCACTTAAGCATATTCTATAAGCTAGTATGTGGTCTACTTTACAAAAAGTTCTGTGTGCTGCTGAGAAGAATGTATGTTCTGTTTTTGTGGGGTGAAACACTATAGATATCTACTAAGTCCATTTATTCAAAGGTTTGGTTCAGCTCTGGTATTTCTTTGTTTTTTGTGTAGTTGATCTTTGTGACAGTGGGATATTGAAGTCCCTCATTATAATTGTATTAGTACTTATCTGATTTTTCATATTCATTATTGTTTGTTTTATGTAGGTGGGTGTGCTGGTATTTGGTGCATATATATTTATGATTATTGTTTCTTCCTCTTGTATTGTTCCATTAACAAGTATGTAGTAACCTTCTTTGTCTCTTAGGATCAATCTTATTTTGAAATCCACTTTGTCTCCAAATAAAATAGCCATCCCTGCTTTTTTCCAGGTTCCTGGCACATGGAAGATTGTTTGCCATCCTTTCACTTTCAGTCTGTGAATTTCTTTTTGAGTTAAATGTGTTTCTTACATGCAGAGTATTGTTGGATTTTGTCTCTTGATCCATTTGTCCAATCTGTTTCTTTCGATTAAAGTATTGAGACCATTCACATCAATGGTTATAAGTGATATATATTGAATTATCCTTGTCATATTAGTTTCCTATTGTTGGTCCCCTTTCTTTCCCCTCTTTCTCATTACTTGCATGGTGGATTTATTCTGTTGGGATTCATGGAATTGCTGTCCTCTTTGACTTTTTCTTGAATATCCTTCAGAACTTTTTGGAGCGCTGGTTTGGTGGTCAACAGTTTCTTTAAGTGTTCTTTATTGTGGATGTATCATTTCTTCATCAATTTTGAAAGATTATTTTGCAGGGTACATCAATCTTGGTTAAATGTTATTTTCTTTTAGGGCTTGAAATACTTCACTCCAAGCTTTCCTTAACTTAAGAGTTTGTGTTGAGATGCCTGTTGTGATTCTGATGGGCTTTCCTTTATAGGTGATTGGTTTTGTTTCTCTAACAGCTTTTAATATTCTCTCATTGTGTTGAATTTCTGGAATCTTGACTGTTATATGCCTTGGGGTAGTTTTCTCTGATCATGGCTAATTGGAGTTCTGTATGCTTCACTCCTCTGTAAGTCAAATTCTTTTTCCATGAGGAATTTTCCTGCCATTACTTTTGTGAACATGTTTTTTGTGTCCTTTTTGTTCTGATTTTTCAATGATTCCTATCAATCTTTTGTTATTCTTCTTTGTATCATCTAGCAGCTGTTGGATTGATTTTTCATGGGCCCTTGCTATTTTTAAGAAGTTTTTCATTTAATGATTACTAACCAGAAACCTGTCTTCTAGATCTGATATTCTGTCTTCACATTGCTTGATTCTGTTGTTTATACTTTTAATAGAATTTGTAATCTCCTGGATTTATATTTGAATCTGTGTCATGGAATCAAATTTTTTCCTATGTTGGGCATTCATGATATCCATCACTTTTCTAAGCTCTATTTTTTTTATCTGTATCTGCTCTAGATTTACTTACCATGTTCTTCCTTATGCTCATCATCTCTTTAGTTATGTGTAATTGCTTCTGATTTTTTTTCTGGAGACTCATTTATCTGCTTTGTTACTTCTGTTGGTATAATTTCAGAAGGTTCAGCTTGGTGGCTTTTTATTTCTTCCACCTCAGTGCTCCCTGGATTTGCCTTGAGTGAGCTGAAGGTCTGAGGTTGCATCTTCTTAGTCTTCTCACTTTGTGTTTTTAAAGTTTGTTTTCTGTGTTTATGTTTGTAAATTGCTTATGGTAGGTTGCTTTAGTAGTATCAATACCTCCTTAGGAAATGAGTATTTTTCAGAGATGTCTTCTAGGTGTAGCTGGCTTTTGAGTCTGTCCCAAGAGCCTGGCTTTTCAATTTAGTACGGATGAAAGGTTGCCGCCTGTTTGCCTAGCACCCAGTTCTTTCATACTATACTATGGTATTGTTTAAGACCCTCAGACAATCTCGTTATTGGCATACAAGGAAGAACAAGTGATCACAGCTGTATCACCTTGGCTATAGCAGTGCAATTGGTAATAACAATAGCATCAAGCACAGTGTAGAAAATGACAAACTGTGGTAACTTTCAATTTGCGACCTTTAACCATAGGTATAAGATTTATAGTTATACAAGAAAATCTAGAACAAGTCAAAAAATTGTACACAGTAAATACCCTTGAATAGAGCAATTTTACCCTGAGGGGAGAAAATGTAAAAGGAGTAAGAGGAAAAAATAGAGAAATAAAAGAAATGGAAGAGATTAGAAACAAGGCCAAAGGGCAAGCTTTGGGAACCTGGTGAGGAAGACAAGAAAGAAAGGAGAAAAAAACAAAAACAAGAACTACACAGACAAAAAAATATGTTCACACTCATGCAAAAACAAAAACAGTCAAGGAGAAAAAAGCAAAAGAAGAGAAAAAAATTTCTCTGTGATTTCAAGCCCATGGTTATCTTCTGGGGTTTACAGTTTTATGGTAGTGTCCAATTCTGGATGTGTCTTCATTGTCACTGGTAGAGAAAGGAGGCACACAAAGCCCAGAGCTGTTGTGGATGATCCCACCAAGCCTGCAGTAGCATTTGGGAGGGGTACTGAATAATCCCAGCATGCTTGCAGTAGCAATAGGGCAGGCTGCCAGTTCTGTTGCTTTCAACTCCATAGAAGTTCAGGCGGATCCTGGCCTCCGGTTGTGGGGTTGGAGCCTGAGTTGTTCAGCCTCTAACACTCTGGGTGTCTCTTGCCATCCTTACCTCGGCTCCCTGGTCCTGGGTGTCTCCCATGGTTGTCCCTTTCAGTTACTGTGGAATTTCAGCACTGGGAGGTAGATGTAAGACGAGGCCAGCCCACAGCTGCTCAGCATTCCTTGTTCAGTTGGTCCCTCCTTTAAATGGCATCTGCCCAAGCACCTTCTCCAGGGGACACAGCAGAAGCTTGGACTGGAATCCCCAGCTTTTGTAGCTCACAACATCCACTGCTTTGTTCCACTGGTGTGTTTCTTCCTGCAAGCATCTGGATTCACCTGCCCTTACTGTGTCTCTGTAGATTCAAGCCGCCTTTGTCATGCCACTAGCCAGGAGTCAGGGAGAAAGTGTAATTTGCCATCTCCTTGTCTGTGTGGAGAGGTCTGACTCTTTACTTTCCCGGTGGGCTCAATTTTCCCTTCAGATCCTTTCTGGGTCCTGGGGATCCACCTCCCTCCTTTTCTTTCCTAACTTGTTATATTCGTGTCTGGATTCCAAATCTTGGAGAGGCTGGTTTACTGATGTTTAACACTGTGCCATCTTCACAGAACTCTTCTGTGAAATATTTTATGCCTTCACCTCCAGTCTGTGTCTGTCATTCATAGTAAGGTGACTTGGTTATAAGTAACAAACAGCTTTTCTTCTTGCTTTTTCAGTGCATCTTTTTATTTTAGTAAGTAAAGGCAGATGCAGTATCTCACCTGATTTCCTCAGCTCTTTGAAGGTACAGTGGTACCTCAGTTCATGAACATAATTTGTTCTATGATTTTGGAAAAGATGACCATGTTTGTGTTTGTGTGGGAAAGAGGGACACAGTTGTGTTTGTCACCCAGTGCAGTGTTTGCAAACAAAATTTTGCCAAATACTTCCGTTTGTGAATCAAATTATTTACAAACAACAGCATCCATGGAATGAGGTGCCACTGTATTTGGTGATTGAATTACTGTTCAACTAGGTGTAGACCATTTGTAGGAAGATATCATTAGAAGATCTTAGCCAAAATCTTACTCTACTTGTATATGTTTATTATTTTATTTCATTTTTTGATTTTTTGAGACAGGGTCTCGCTATGTAGTTCAGGCTGGCCTTGAACTCTCTATGTACCCCATACTGGCCTCGAACTCACACTGATACTCTTGCCTCATCTTCCCAAGTGCTGGGACGACAAGCTTGTGCTGCCATACTCAGCTTGTATGTTTATACATACACATTTTAGCAAGTTACATTTTCTGAGAAAACTAAATTTTTCTATTCTATAATATAAGCACTAAATAGTACATTCAACATATATTTTAAGCAAAGACATTTCAGATAAAATGTGTATTTCATGAAGATAATCCTAATTACTGATTTTTAGCACTTTGAACATAATTAATTATTTCTGCATGGTGATACTGTGATATATCCTGTATCATTTTACCAGTGAGAACTCAATTCAGTTTTTGACAGCCAAAATTGAACATGTTTGTTCCTTTTCAATGCACTTTTTGGCCTCACTACTGTGTTTCCTGGCCTCATTAGATCTTGGAATTTGTCTCTTCATTTATTTAGAATTTGATCAACAGGTATCTGAACCCTATGGAACTTTCTTTTATGTAATGTAAGATTTCTGTTAAAGAATGCAAATACAGTGTTTTGCTTTACTAAGTACAGTTGAATATCCCTTACCCAAAATGCTTGGGACTAGAAATATTTTAGATTTGAATTTTGGCATATTTCCGTACTATGCAATAAGATATCTTGGAGATGGGAGCCATGTCTAAACACAAAATCCATATATATTTCATATACGCCTTATATACATAGCCTGAAATAACTTTATGCAATAGTTTTAGTGTCACATGAGGTCAGTTGTAGAATTTTTCACTTTTGGTATGTTGACAAACAAAAAGTTTTGGATTTTGTTTGGGAATGATGGTGGAGACCTGTAATCCTCCTGAGTTAGGAAAATTTCATGTTTGATAATAGCCTGGGCAATTTACTGAGATTCTGTCCCCAAATCAAAATTGAAAAAAGAAGGGGAGCTAGATATGTACTTCAGTAGTAAAGTGCTTACCTAGCATGTGCAAGGCCCTGTGTTCAATCCCGGTACTGAAAAAAAATTGGGAGGGGTTAAATTTCGGAGCATTTTGGAATATAGAGCTTTGAAATAGGGATGCTTAACCTGTATAATCATATTTTAATGTGTTGAATGTTTTTATGTTACCCTGTTACTTTGTGTAGAAATTATATAAAAGAGAAGTTCAGCCTCCATTCAAGCCTGCTTCTGGAAAACCAGATGACACTTTCTGTTTTGACCCTGAGTTTACTGCAAAAACACCTAAAGGTAGTGCAAGACTTTTATTCTAGTAACAATTCAATAAATAACATATTTTCTTAATTCAAAACTTAAAAGAATGGCGAGTTTACAGAGAGTTGGTTTGCCTATTCTGGAACTGTGTATCCTATGTACAACATTGCAGGAACACCTGAGTCTTTAAATGGGGAGTATTTATGGAAAAACATGGACAATAACAAAGAGTAGTAGGGTCTTTTTCTTGTTTTGTAAGTTTTTTGATAGGCTCATTACTCTCATTACTTACAAGGTAGTAGGTAAGAGTTAAGATGTGATAAAGTATACTGTCTCTTAGTTCACAATTTACTATGATTTACTTTTGTTGACATCTGTTTCATATATTCTTTCAACAAATATTGAATGCCTACTAGGTACTAAGCAATACAGGTGCAGTAGTTAATAGAGCAAACAGAAATTACTAGCCATATTGTGTATGTATACTGGCAGTGGCAGATAGCTAATATACTATAAATCAAATGTATTTGATAGATGATGACATGGAATGGGTTCCTGTACATTTAAAAAACTGCTGACATATTCTATTATAGACCTGTGTATAATTCTAATTAAATATAATTATTTGAAAATTAGATTCCCCTGGTTTGCCAGCCAGTGCAAATGCTCATCAGCTTTTCAAAGGATTCAGCTTTGTTGCAACTTCTACTGCAGATGAATATAAAATCACTCCAGTTACAAGTACAAATATATTACCAATTGTTCAGGTAAATTGTACTTAATCATGTTGTTCAGTTTGGGGATAATTCAGTTATTAATAATGAATCTTTTATCATGTTAACCCAGAGAATCTAGAAAGTCTACGGTTTGTTTAGAATTGATTCAAAATCTTCACAAATACTTAAAAAATACTGGCAAAATTTCTGTATGATAGTTATTTTTTTATTTTTTAAATATATAACATAAATGTACATTTAGGACAGAAAAGAGAAAATGTGAAAATAGTTCATTCTCTTTAATGTTTTTTTTTTGGTTTTTTTTTTGGTACTGGGAATCGAACTCAGGGCCTCATGCTTGCGAGGCAAACACTCTAACCACTGAACTAAATCCCCAGCCCTCTTTAATGCTTTTTTAAAAAACAGGTCAATGGAAATGCTGCGCAATTTGGTGAAGTATATGAATTGAAAGAGGATATTGGCGTTGGGTCTTACTCCGTTTGCAAGCGATGCATCCATACATCCACCAACATGGAATTTGCAGTAAAGGTATTGTGTCTGAATATAAATTTTTATAAAAATATATATATATAAATTAAATTACCATTCAATGGACATTTTCAGTGGAACAAGTAAAGAAAAGATGATGAGAATGAACTCTGAGACTTAATATTTTCATGTTAGATTTCTTTACAAGGGTTCATTTTGGACAAACAGTGTATTTCATGAAGTTTTTGCTTTTGAAGCACTTTATTTTAATGTAATACTGTATGCTAAAATTGTAGTAATTGTTGCAATCATAGTGAGATTTGGAGCATATTATCGTTTAGTATATTCTCAATGAAATTGAATATGTTAAAGACAGTGCTTTACTTTTTTCTGTTAAGTTTCAGATATTAGAAACGTATTTATTTTTATTACAATGTGTTTCCCATACATAATGATCACATTCATCAAAGAGAATTTTTATCTGTACATAATATATCTTGTTTCTTTCCCATTCTCTTCCCCTCCCTTCAACCCTTCTTCCTCTTCCCATTTACAAAAGCTTTGCTTCTATTTTTTCCCTTCTTTTTTTTTCTTTTTAATCCCTCTTCCCTTCCTTCCTCCGCCCAATCCCTCGCTTGTCCCCTTCTCATTTGAACTATTCTTCCTACTTCCAGATATTGAAAACTTTTAAATGTTAAAATAATGGGGTGAATATTCTTCTTTAATTTTTAGATATTTGTTTAAAAATATACCTAATCAAAAAATATTTCATTTTTAGACAAAAAAATGTTTTTCTCTGAAATTTTTCTTTTGTCTATTTCTTAGATCATTGATAAAAGTAAACGAGATCCCTCAGAAGAAATTGAAATTTTGATGCGCTATGGGCAACACCCCAACATTATCACTTTAAAGGATGTGGGTATTTTAAAATCTCACTATCAGCTAAGTTAATAAAGTTATAACTTGGAACATTATGTATGTGGTATTATTTTCATGCCACAAAATTTCAAGATGCTTAAATTTGCCACTTTAATTCTCTTTTTCTATATACCTACTTTTCTTATAAAATGTCAAAGAGCGATTCTGATGGCTGGTAAATGAGACTCCTGATTAAACGAATATATTCTTGCTTCTTACCTAGTTAACATAACTAGTTCCATTTATTATTCTGTAATACTATACAGGAAAATGAGTATCTGCTAGGTCCTTGAAGATTTTATTTTCTTGATTGTATACCTTTATGGATTGTTCCTTCAGCAAAATAATCTATAATTTATAAAATGAACATAAAGCCCTTATATTAATAGATATTACTGAATGAAGACTTTTCACATAGAAGGTAATATTCTTTTCTTTTTAGCAAAGGCAGAAAAATGGACCATCACCATTATGTTTTAGATAATCTGATACGCACTTGATTTGTAATCTTTAAACAATCCTGATACCATGGGATAAATCCAAAAGATAGATTCCAGGCTGTTACGTACAACAAGCAGAGAATTGCAGGTATACAGCCAATGGTGAAGGTAAAGCAGCTGTACTTATTGAAGATCATGTGAAGAACTGCTCAGGGCATGTCTGCAGCAAGAAAAATGTGGCACGAGTATTAAAAATGGTGCCAGGATGACAGAGTAATAAAAAGCATATATAACCAGATACATCAGGCTTTTGGAAATTCTGTTTTTCTGAGGAGGAGCCCTCAGTCCAGATGCCTCTCACTGGGTCTCTACGTAAGATTGACAGGAATGATTAACAGAGTTCTGAGTCATCCTGAGTTAGGGCCTTCCCACAAGGATGTGTATTCCAAGGTTCACTCTCATTAAGCTGCAAGTAGCAATGGAAGGAGGATTGGCTCTGGATGTTGCCCAAACTCAAGTGGATGGAGAGAAATGGTCTCCCAGCCCCCTTGTTTTATCTATAGTATTTGGCCCTGAGAAATCTGGACCCCAGAACTCTTTAAGGAGTGCTGCAGGATTAAGGTCCATCTTCTATGATTACTTCCTGCTGAATAGGGGCACTGGCCCTACCTATGTGGGGACCAAGGAACTCTTCCCCTATTTGATCTAAGCTCAAAATAGCTGAGTTCCTCCTCCAAGGATTTCTTGATGAGGCATGGAGATGGAGGTAGGTTTTGATCTTGGGCTTGGGGCATCATCCAAGTTTAATTGTCAAACCAGAAGAAACAAATTGGACCAAAAGGTTAAGTATGTAAGAGCTAAATTGTAGGGTTACAAGAAGAATTAATAAAGGCCATATCTAGCACAGTAACTAAGACCCCCAGTTCCTGATACTTGGCCAGGGCATCCATGACTCAGATAGTTCCTTGCAGATCTTAGAAGTGTGGTTGGAAAGGTTCTGTACTATATCTCACTATTTTAAGCTGATTGACATAGGAATTACATTCTTTTAGAGATGATCCATAATCCCTCTGTTTCAGTATTTAGGAGATTTAGTCCCCTATGATGTATGGCCAGCACTGCTAGTGAATCTATTTGATCTTGAAGGATGACAATATTCTGGGCAAGCTCATCTATGCCAGTGATGGCAAATCTTTTAGAGCTTTCAGCAATACAGTCAGCTCACTGTGGCATATATGCCATCATTTCACCACCACTGATCTAGGCTGTCAAGTTCTTAGGTAGCAGTTGATGGTAGAAGAAAGATGTGATTAGCTTTAAACTTTTGTATAAGTAATCACTTTTTATTATCTCTGTTAGAGGCAGTTTTTTAATCATTCAGGAAGATCCCAAGAGAAATAGAGAAAAACCAAAAGAAGTCACATTATAATTTGGGACAAGGACCTCAAATGTAGCAAACAAGAGTAGCAAGACTAGCCACACAATTTACTTTAGAGGGAACAAAATGTTTTATTTATCTGGTTCAACAGGTTGGTTGATGTTTTCTTTTCTGAAAAAAAAATGAGGTCATCCACTAGTTCACAGATGTATGAGGTTTGTGGTCTCTTTTATTCATTTTTTGGTATCTCAGATTGCTTTGGTTTTACACTGGAGGGTTGAATCCAGCTCTATCTTAATGGCAGAATGAGTGGTAAGAAGTGTGTTTAAGGAAAGGCCTTCCCATTTAAAGGCAAACAAGTTTTGGGAGTTAGCATCCACAAGGATAGAAAAGAAGGCATCTTTGAGATCAAGAACAGGAAACCATTTTGTGTCTTCTGGAATCTGTGCTAAAAGTGTGTATGGGTCTACTACTAATGTGTGAATATGTACTACTGTCTCATTGATGGCTTTGAGATCTTGTACTAGGTGATATTCTTCTGATGACTATTGGTAAAATGGACATATTACGTAGAGACTGGCATGGCAGCAGCAACCCTATAGCCAAAAATTTATCAGTCGTGGGCTTTATGCCCTGCCTACCTTCAGTCTTAAGGTAATACTGGCTTCTGTGATGATATAGATTAGGGCCTGTTAGCTGAATGACTACTGGAGTGGTTTTCAAAGCCTTCCCTGGGGTGCAGTCATACCATGCTTGGGGATCAACTCCAGGCAGAGATATTAGAATTAGGCTGGCTGGGTACCTAGTAACTAGGACACAGTTTGCCAGAAGTTTGAAAGTCAGAGTCACCCTGAGTGGGAAGACTATAGCTCTTCACTTACTGTTATTGGGTACTCTGGTATCACCATAAAAGTAGCTTAGAAAAAGAAATCTTTCAACCAGCAGATCAGAGGTAAGGAAACCTAATTCCTTCAAGGCCCACAACAACTTTGCAATGGAATGAAAGCTCACCCTAATAAGAAATTAGAATTGAATATGACACCTCAGTATCTCAGAGAAACATGTTTTTCCACTACTTCTAGAGTTACCTGAGGTTCCTGTAAGGTGATAGGAATATACTTGTGTGGGAGCTACACAGGCTGCCTTGGGTGCTGATTCACTGTCCAAGCATTCTTCCCTGGTCAGTATGGTGGTAGATGACCTCATCCCTCTCTGGAAACAAGGGCAGCCCCTCCTCCAATGCCAGGGTTCTTCCATGTTCTGACAGGCCTGATAAGGGTTTGGTGGCTTTAGAGGGTACTTCATTGCTCAGTAGCCCACTCATTTGCGCTGGAGGCACTCTGACTTGCTTCTATCACTCTTTGGATTATCTCAGTTTCCCTTAGTGATGCAGGCTTTATCCTGTGCCTTATCTATGAGGGCAAGTGTGACTTAGCCTGCCTCTTTTCCTTATCTCTCATTTGTCTTCTACTTCATCATGGTTATTAAAGACCAAATAAGCCACATTGACCAATCAAATTATCCCTGCTTGTGGCCCCCGTTGGAGTTTTTTGAGCTTTCTCCTAATTTCTGGAGCTGACTAATTCAATATTGTCCTATGATAATCTGACCTTCCCTATACTCCAGGTCTAAATTAGTGTATTTACAAAGTACCTCTTCAAGTAAGAGTTGAAAAGCAGCTGGATTTTCGTCAGAGCCTCGACTGACAGACCTGAGCTTATCGTAGTAAATAGATTTGGGTATCCCTTGACACATACCTGCTAAAATGGCCTGGATGTATAACTTTCATTTGGCTTCCCCTTCTTGTATTATCATCTCACCTCACTTGGGCCCCTCTTAGAGTACAAATATTGCATCAGTTGGCTTATTATCAGCGGGTGAAGCTTCATCATTAGCCAGCTTTACTCCTTTTATAATCCTGTTTCTTTCTACTGCTGTGCAGCAAGAAACCAAGATGAACTAGACATCTAACCAGGTCAGATCAAAAGAGTGTGGAAACCATTAGCAAACTTTTCAGAATCCTCAGAAAGTGTCCAGTTTTCCCTTCCTATGCTGAATATTCATAACTGAAAAAGCTATGTGCAGTCAGTTGGTACTCTTGGCCCCTGCCACTTCTCTAAAACATAGAACATTGCTGGGCTTAGATGTCAAGTTCCCCGATTGCAGGGCCTTGTGGTAGGCAGACCCAGACTTGTAGTGGGGCGGGCTCAGAGAATGGCTTTTATCTCCTGGGGGTACTGACTGAAAAGAGTTTTGGAAGGTATAGCACATGGGGAAGAGGAGCTGGTGAGAGGGAGTGCTCAACAGCATCAGCTCCTGAGGAAGGATTAGTTCAGGGCAAAGATCAGGCCTGTGGTGGAGAGCCGTAAAGGCTTGAATGTAACACACCTCCAGCCATTTTTCCTATTTCTTACAATAAATATATAATTGAAATATCGCATTATACTTTAAGCTGCTAAAGAGTAGCCATGTCACTTTTTCCTCAAGTAGACACATACACCATTTTTTATTCCACAGGAATATAACATGAATTTTTTGGGGTCCTTGGGATGGAACCATTCCCAGTGAGTGGAGTCATCTGAACAGAGAAGGAATAGATGAGACATTTCCCATGATGGGTCTCTAGATAGAAGTAATAAAAATTACACTGTGGATCCTAACAGGCCTATCCTTGGGTCAATCCCCAACCCATTAATGGAAACATTACAGGGCATCTCCTTGTAGTTCCTGAGCCTTTCAGCCTCAGGGCATGACTTGATGGGGCTGAAGTTACGGCATTTGGTCGAAGAAGCTTTACTGAGCCTTTTCCTGGGTCAGTTTCTGCATAGGAATCTTGCAGGGCATCCTCTAAGTCAATGATGGCAAACTTTTTAGAGCCTTCAAGGATACAAACAGTCCACTGTGGCATGTGTGCCATAGATTTGTCACCATTGCTCTAAGTCTGTAATCCTGCCCAGCTCTGATGGTGGGCATCGCTAAAGAGCTGGCCTCCTTGGGGGCCAGAATTATTGGGCCTTGTGTGGATGACCATTCCACTTCCTTTTGAACCCCTTATCCCTGCAGCACTTCTCCTGGACAGAGTCCAGAACTAGGGTGCCTTACTGGCTGGGTGCCTCTTAGCCAATTATAAAACCACCTAATGTCCTGTCCTGGGAGAGGTAGCAGTAGTTTTACTCAATAGAACCCCAAAACTCTAAAAATTTTCTTGCAAATATGGCTGTTAGAGCATTTGACTGAGAAATGGGCACTTTAACAGATAATACTCCACTATCTGTCAGTAGATGGCAGTCTAAGAACAGGGAATAAGACATGTCTTTAGGAAAAACCTCACCGGATCAAGCACATATGATTTAAATTACCATAGCCAGCAGTCCACTTGGGGCTTGGCTTTTAAAACTTGTATGGGAACCTCACATCTTCTTAGTCTCTTCCTCTGTCTCCAATTCTCATGCATTTTGCTAGATCGTGCAACAAAAAGATACACATCGAATGAAAAATGGAAAACTTCACAATACAACAACCACAAATTATACATTCTTTTAGATAGGGATATACACACGAAGCTGCAGTTACCACAACAAAAGCAAAACCAAGTAGAATGGAGAGAGCCAACTAGCATTATAGAAGTAATCCTAGGAAGAGATAGCCGTAGGTCAGCTTTAGGACCCAGGAGACAATAGGCTGCCTCTGCTGCTATGCCAGCATGAAAACTGCATCTTTAAGTGACCACAAGTTTTTCTATCCATTTTCCATGTGAGGAAATGCTGGCCTGGTTTCCTACTTTTTCACTCCGTCCACATCAGTTGACCAGCATCAAAACCCAAAGAATTTGAATTCTCCAGTAGATGAAAGACTGAGGATAGGGGCAGGGACAAGAAAGGTACCAGAGTTCCCTCAGGAGATAGAAGGAAAGAAAAACACAAAAAGGCATCAGCCACTCACTCAGTGTGAGCCTGCAGGCTCCCCTGGGCCCCACCAACATCTTTGATGCTGCTGAAGGGGTCACCTAACCCCACCCCCATTATCCGGGGCATGCTGCTGGCTGTGCACCCCACCCCCCAAAGTAAAGCAGTAACATTAGGTAGACCAAGCCCACGTTTTCCGGTCCCCTGAGAGAAGTAAGAAACCACCCTGGGGAACACTGTCCAGGCCAGGTGTCCTGAGCCCATTTTCCCTGGTACCCTGGAGATCCATGAGACTTTCCAGCTTCCTCTCTTCCACTCAGTTCAGGTCCATCCCTTCCAAGGTGTGGGAAACTATGTCTACTTGGGAATCCCCATACTGAGAGTACAAACAGCAAAATACAACCCCAACTGGTCGGTAGGGGCTCTGCCACCCCTGGCAAAAACCAAAGCTTTTTGCTCCACATTCTGGTCATCTCCTAGACCCATGTCCACAACAAGCATCCTTGGTCACTTATAAAAAAAGGGAAGAGACAGGGTTTTCCCAAGAGGACAGTTACCTTCCTTTTTGGCTGGGTTTCTTTTGGCTGCTGATGTCTGCAAATGTCTCCTTCTGCACTCACCAGATGGTACCATGGGATGGATCCAACAGATAGATTCCAGGCTCTAATGTACAATGAGCAAAGAATTCCAAGTGTACCTGAAATGGTGAAAGAAAAACAGCTACATTTATTGACAATCATGGGAAGAAGTGCTTAGGGCAGGCATATCTGTGCTGAGAAAAACATGACCTGCACAGAAAAAAATAGTGCCAGGGTGACAGGGAAGTAAAAAGCACATAAACACTTTCGGATTTTTTTTATAAGGAGGAGCTTCCATGCCAGATGCCTCTCACTGGGTCTCTAGGAAAGATTAACAGAAATTATTAGCAGAGTGCTGAGTCATCCCAAGTCAGGGGCTTTCAACAAGTATGTGTGTTCCAGTGTTCATTCTGCTTAAGTTACAGGTAGCTATGGAAGGAGGATTGACCCTGGGATGTTGCACAAACTCAAGTGGGTGGAGGGGAATGATCTCCCAGCCCCATTGTGCTATCTCTACTAGTAGTAGTAGTAGTAGTAGTAGTAGTAGTAGTAGTAGTAGTAGTAGTAGTAGTAGTGTGTTTGTGTGTGTGTGCATGCATGTATACATGCCCTGAGTGTATATTTTTCTTTTTTATTATCTTTGATTCACATTTCAATTCAACATAAATTTAAGACTGTATGTCAGGTAATAGACTAAGAAATAATATGTTTACTGTCAGAAGCTTACTCTTACGGAAGAGAAATAACTTTAATATAATTAAAAATGAAACATCTTTTGAAAGACACAGTTTTATATATAATATACATATATTACATATATTTTGGGGGGGTAGGATGCTGGGGATTGAACTCATGGCCTTGTGCTTACTAGGCAAGTGCTCTACCACTGAGCTAAATTCCCAACCCCTTCATTTATATTTTTAATAAACTATAATCTACAACTTCAGAACTCAAAAAATTAAATATTTAAGATGGTATCACATGAGTGTGTTGGAAGTTGTTTAGCTGGTTCAACCTTTAATATACCCTGTACCATATTAACTATAAATTAATAATGACTTTAGTACTAGAGGTTCACTTTCAAGACAGATTAAATACAACTTTAAAAGTTTAAAATTGTAATTATATTACAGATAATCTCACCTTAATAATATGTTCTTTTTTAGGTCTTTGATGATGGTAGATATGTTTACCTTGTTACGGATTTGATGAAAGGAGGAGAGCTACTGGACCGTATCCTCAAACAAAAATGTTTCTCAGAACAGGAGGCTAGTGATGTACTGTTTGTAATAACTCAAACAGTTGATTATCTGCATTGCCAAGGCGTAAGTTACATTCTTGGCTTCAATTATGGGGATAATGTCTACATGTAATTATATATAGGAGATGATGCCGTGTAAAGGGAATTTGTTTTTCTCTCATTTGTATATTTATATAGACAATATCCTAATGAAACTCATGACAAACTGAAGGTTATAGATTAAGAGATTGGCTAATGATTTATTGTATATTCTCACTGCTCATTGGGCTTGACTTAATAGCATACTAGTTTTGAAAATGGTTCAAACTATATACATGTACCTAACTTTGCCTTTGAAATTATTAAATCTAATCAAACTTAAAATTGAAACCTAAAAGAATTATCAAAGGACATACTGTCAATATTTTTGAAATGATGCTATCCATAGCATAGAAAGATTTGGCAGTAAGAGGACTGTATATCTTGACCTTTACCAATTCCTCCCCAAAATATACTAAAAAAATTTGAGTTCTAAACATTCGAGATATTAACGTATCAATTTTTGTGATGGCTCAGGAGTCTGAGGTGGCAGGAATGCCTCAAGTTTGAGGCCAGCCTGGGCTACATAGTGAGTTCAAGGCCAGCCTGGAATACATAGAAAGACCGCCTCAAAAACATCAAAAATTAAGAAAACAATTTGTGGTGGAGGAGCCGGCCTATTACTTTATAATTTCGTGTCTCTTCATAAAGAAGGCAAATAAATTTAATTACAAAAATGTCACCTTTTATTATATATACCTATACAAGTACAAAAAGTAGCAATTATTTAAAAATTTAAGTGAATCAGCAATGAAAGTATATATACATGTACCTTTTAACTATTAAAAGTGAAAAAATGGCACTCAAAATTGTCTGAAAATTGGGGTTAGGGATTTAGGTCAGTAGCAGAGCGCTTGTCTGGCAAGTGCAAGGCCCTGAGTTTGATCCTCAGCACCTCCCCTCCAAATGACTGAAAATTATACATAAGTCACTTATAAATAACAAAAGTAAACTAATGATCGAGTTCATGTGTGGCTTCATAGAATATATTTTCTTTGCTTTGAAATAAACTGCATTTTACTAAAGGAAAAGAATAATTCTATTATAATATCATTCCTCAGCTGTCTTTATCAACATACTCTAAAGGTTCACCAGAATTTTGAGAATGCTAAAGATCTCTTCACTGATTTGTTATTTTACAGACGTTCAGTGTTTTACATCTAGTACATTAATAACCCACACATATTGGGAACTTTTATGTGCCAGGAATTGTAGGGTGTTGTAGATTCAAATATGAGTTACACTTGGTCCTTGTCCTTAAAGAGTTTGTAGTGTTGTAAACTGCTGATTAAATGTAAGACTAGATTAACTAAAGGAGATAGTAGTGGCAAATAATCATCACGTAGAGAATTTCAGAATTTTTAAATTTGTATATTTTGTTTGGTCCTTCCACATTGTTTCTACTTTTTTGTTGAGAATTCCCATTTTTTTGCTGAGAGTTTAATGTACTGAAAGAATTTTTTTTTACTTCATTGATAATAGTCAAAATAGCTAATTTAAAATCCTTGTAACTTCCAGTGTGGTTTGTTTTATTCAGCATTGATTGATTTTCTTTTTTTTTTTCTCCTGAGACTGTGTTCTATTTTTTTGTATGTCAGTTGATTTTGAGTTGTGTCTTCTGGCAATAATAAATTATGGAGATATTTATATTCTGTTATTTTTCTCTAATAGTAATTATTTCCTTGTATAAATGGGTAATCTTGGCTAGCTTGAATGGAAAATTCTTGGTTTTTGAACAGCAACTCTCTTCATTTCTTTTGTCCTTATATGAACTGTTTTAATCTTACACCAATTTTTGATTCAGGGTTCAAGTGTGGCATTTATAGTATTCCTCCCCTCGACATAAGAGTTACCCACCATCTATTTTCTGGTTCTTCAGCCCAGAAAAACTGTGGTTTTACATGATCTTTACCCACCATGGGCCATCAGCACTACTTAACTGGGTAAAAGCTGTAGACAAACTGTAGAAACCTACTTGTATAGCCTTGTATATCTCCTCATTAAACCAAATATGTGTTCCCCATCAGTCTGTCTGCTTCTCTTCACCTTCCTTTTGGTAGTTGATTTTTGTATTATATTCAGATTTTATAATTATTTACCATGGGTAAGGGAATGTTGGGTAAAGTCTTAGTTGATTATGTCCAAAAGTAGAACTGAAAGTGGAGATTAAAAATGGTATAAAAGATGGTAGCTTGAATAAAAACTGGAACATGGTTTGATAGCAATGATTTTTAATTAGCACATATTATACAGAATAGATTTCATTTTGGCACTTTTATCCATACATATAATATACATTGAAGATCATTTTCACCCCTCACTGTCTCACTTTCCTTTCCCTTTCCCCACTCCCTTATTCCTTTCTTGTTCTCTAATGATCTCTCTTCTGTGTTCATTTCTTCTCTCTCCCTCCCTCTCCTCTCTCTCCCTCCCCTTTTCCTTTCTGTCTCTCCCTCTCTGCCCACCCCCCAAGATTCCTTATATGAGAGAAAACATGATATTTGATGTAATGGGTCTGGCTTATTTTGCTTAACATGATGATCTCCAGATTCATCCATCCATTTTCTTGAAAATGACATGATTTGGTTCTTTCACGTTGAATAATAATATGCTATGTATGTATACTTAAAATATTGATATTCCTTTCTTCACGAATTTTTTTTGCATGGACTGAGATCTTTAAAATTTTCTAAAATTTCAAATTGGCATATAATAGGTATACATATGTGTGGAATTCGCTTAGATTTATTTTATTTTATTATGATGGTTGTTAGTTATACAGCTGGATTAATGGATTTTATTTTAACAAATGTATATAGCATACTTTGATTTCTACCCTCCAATTACAGCTCCTACCCTCCCCCCGCCCTTCTTCCCTTCTTCTCTAATAGTCCCATGTCCACTTTCATATTATCTCTTTTTTCTTTAGATTCCACATATGAGAGAAAACATAATATTTTTCTGTGTTGCTTTATTTTGCTTAACGTAATGATCTTTGCTTGCATCCATTTTTGTGCAAATGACAGAATTTTGATCTTCACTATGGCCAAGTAATACTCCTTTACATGTGTAATCACATTTCCCTATCCATTCTTCATCTGTGGCCTGGCAACTGGACTTGTTTCCCTAGCTCAATTATTGTGAATATGCCCCAAAGACTTGGCTATGCAGGTATCTGTTTTAAGCTGACTTTATTTCCTCTGGGTATATGTATGATCTTAGAGTGAGACATCTGGATCATAGTAGTCATATTTCTAGTTTTTGAAGACTATCAGTACTGTTCTCCATAATGGCTGTAATAATTTACATTCGGACCAACAATGTGTAAGGGTTCCTTTTTCTCCACATCCTTACTAGCATTTATTGTTTTTGTAGTCTTGTTGATAGCCATTCTGACTCAGGTGAAAAGAAAATTCAATGTAATTTTGAATGATATTTCCCTAATACCTAAAGATATCAAATGTTTTTATATACCTATTAGTGTTTGTACTTTTTATTTTTTATTTATTTTATTTTTATTAGTATGTGTTTGCAATACAGATATTCCTTGTTTAACGACCTATCTGTTTAATAGCTATTCAGACTTATGACCAGGGTGCACTGTTTGGACTTAGGATGCACCACTTGGACTTACGACCCATCCTTATTTTTGTACAGTTTTGTACATCTTGTTTATAGAACCTCAGTGTCTTTTTGTGTAGAGTAAACCTTGTTTATCCAGTACTGTGATATTTGCTGAATGTACTATACAGTTACAGTACTGTAGTTTTATGTTCTGTTATACAGTACTGCATGTAAGAGTTATGCAAATAAAAGCAAAGTCATCAAGTTGGAATTTCCTTTGACCATTTCTTTGTTCTAAATATTGTAATGTGTATACTATATAGAGTTCCTCATTTACCAGCAAATTCATTTAATGACGGAGTCGCAGGAATGGAACTTAGTCATTAAACAAGAAATGTCTGCATAATTTTTACATTCTTTGTGTGTAGTTGGTACATGTACTTAACACATCTTGATTCCTTTTTTATCCCCTTTTCCTCCCCTCCCCTCCCCTTCCCTCCATCTCTTGATCCCATTCCTATTGAGAAATATCTATCTCCCTGCTTCCTATTATCTATCTCTTATTTTGCTCTTTATTTATAATTTGGGTTTCTCATGGTTTTGTGCAATGGCTGTTCAATTCATATGCCAATTTATTGATTGGGTTATTTGACTTTGGAGGTGATTTTTGAGTTCTTTATATATTCTGGATATTAATGCTCTGTCAGAAGAGTAGCTAGCAAACATTTTCT
The DNA here is from genome assembly GCA_004026905.1 of Hystrix cristata. Lineage (NCBI taxonomy): Eukaryota > Metazoa > Chordata > Mammalia > Rodentia > Hystricidae > Hystrix > Hystrix cristata. Next base: position 2,012 of record PVJO010007850.1, on the reverse strand, counting down.
TCCATTGTGTAAACTGTCCCTTCACTTTGTTGATTGGTTCCTTTGCTGTGAGGAAGCTTTTAATTTGATGTAGTACCATTTATTGATTCTTGCTATAATTTCTTGTGTCATTGGAGTCCCATTCAGAAAATTTTTGCAAATAACTGTAATTTGAAGTGTTCCTCCTGTATTTTCCTGTAAGAGTTTCAAAGTTTCATGTCTTATATTTAGATTTGATTTGTTTTGTATTGATTTTTATACAGGGTGAGATAGGGATCTAGTTTCAACTTTCTACCTGTGGGTAACCAGTTTTCCCAGCACCATTTGTTAAAGAGACTGCCTTCAACATGTTTTTGTCTCCTTTGTGAAGAGTAAGATGACTATAATTTGCATGGGTTTGTTTCTGATCCTCTATTTTATTGCATTGGTCTGTGTTTCTGTCTTTATACTGAGACTATGCTGGTTTTGTTAGTGTCAATGTGTAACATATTTTGAAATTGGGTAGTATGATATTTCCAGAATCTCTCTTTTCTAAGAATTGTTTTAGTTTTGCTTGTTTTTTCCAATTCCTTAAGGATTTCTCTGTTTTTCTGAAGAATGCTTGATATTTTGATCAAGGTGGCAATGAATCCGTACATCGCTTTTGGAAACATGGCCATTTCAACAATATTAATTCTGCGAGTCCGTTACCATGGGAGGTATCTTTCTTTCTTCCATATTCTGTAATTTTTGTTGTGGAGGTCTTTAACCTCCTTGTTTAGGTTGATTTCTAGGTACTTTTTTAAACTGTTGTAAATGGAATTGTTTCCCTGTTTTCTTTCTTGGGTTTCATCATTGGTGTATAGAAGTTATTGATTTTCTTTGTGTTGAATCTGTATTCCTGCCATTTTGTTGAATTGTCCATCAGATTTAAAAGTCTTACGGTTGAGTTTTATGGTCTTCTAGATAAAAATTCTGTCATCTGAAAATAAGGATAATGTGACTTCTTTCTTTTCTATTTGTATCCCTTTTATTTCTTTGTCTTGCCTAATTGCTCTGGCTAAAATTTCAAGTAATATATTCAATAGGACTTGTTACAGCTTGTGTCTAGACATTCCCCCTAAAGCCTCATGCAGTCACAGGTGAGGTTTTTCAGAGATGGCTGAATCTAGAGTATGTGATCCTGGGATTAAGGGTGTGTGATTACTAAATTACTGGTTGTACCTCCCCTAAACCAAGTAACCTAGATAAAATATAAAAGGGGCAGAAAGAGGCTGCTATTGTCACTTGTGGATTGTTTGTTTTTGCTGCTGCCTGTTTGTCTTCTGCTCTTCAATGCTACTCTGCCTGTCACCCAGCCTTGGAGCCAGCCAGCTGTGGACTGAAACCTCTACAAACTGTGAGCCAGATAAACCTTTCCTCCTTTAACTTTGGATGTATTTTGTCTCAGCAATGAGAAAAGTAACTAACATAGGACTGCTGAGAATGGGCACCCTTTGTCTTTTTCTTGATTTTATAGGAAATGCTTACATATTTTTACCTTTCAGTATGATATCAGGCATGTGTTTGGTATACCTAGCCTTTATTATGTTGAGGTGTGATTCTTATTAAAGATGGTGGATTTTTGAAGGCTTTTCCTGCATTTGTTGAGATGATCGTGTGCTTTTTTTTTAACTCTTGATCCTATTTATGTGTTTTATTATATTCATTGATTTGTTTATGTTGAACCACCCTTGCATCTCTGGGATGAAACCAACTTGGTTATGGTGTATGATATTTTTAATGTCTTCTTGAATTCTCTTTGTAAGAAACTTATTAAAGATAAGTGTTCATCAAAGATTGGGTTTTTTTTTTTAATTGAGGCTTTGTCCACTTTTGGGATCAGGGTAATATTGACTTTCTATAATGAATTTGGAAACATTCTTTCCTTTTCTTTTTCATGGAAAAATTTTAAGAATATTGGTGTTAGTTCTTCTTTAAAGGCCTGATATAATTAAGCAGTAAATTCATTCAGTCCTGGGCTTTTCTTTATTGGGATACTTACTACTTCTTCC